>VWZE01009691.1:86859-117031 GCA_013396675.1 Eubucco bourcierii
AAAAAAAAAATCAATCTTGTATTTTCTGACCACATAAAGGCTTCTTCTCTTTGTAATAAAGTAGAAAAGCTCTCCTCACTGCAGTGTTGACTTTGATTTGAGATTGTGAAATTCTTTCTTCAAGCAATGGAAAATGGAAAAACAACAACAACAACAACAAAAAGGAAAAAGGGAAAAAGTTTGAAGTATTAAAAAGCTCTCAAGCTGTACAGTGGTTAAGACACTCGAAGAGTCTTTTTGCTGCTGATAAGTCAATTGGTGAATGAGTCTGTCTGTTCCTTTCCACGGCCAAAAGGTTTGTTTAAGCTTGATATTTTGGGATTTCATCTCCCTACTAGTAAGTAGCAAATCATTTTTACAGAGAGGGTGGTGGGAGCCTTTCATCGTAGGACAGATACTCCAGTCCCTTTTAGCCTTCTGCTGAACACTCTCCATTGTACATCCCTGTCTCTCTCAATCTGGGGAGCTAGATCTGGAATTATACTGTTATATTATTACCACAGGATGTTAGGGGTTGAAAGAGCCCCAAAGAGCTCATCTAGTCCAACTCCCTTGGCAGCCCACGATCATACAATCTACCTCAGGTCGCACAGAAACACATCCACACAGGCCTTCAGCGTCTCCAGGGAAGGAGACTTCACAACCTCTCTGGGCAGCCTGTGCCAGTGGTCTGTCACCTTTCCAGTCAAGAAGTTCTCCCTTGTGTTGAGCTGGAACCTCCTGTGCTGCAGCTTCCATCCGTTGCTCCTTGTCCTATCCCAGGGAGAGCAAGTGAGCAGAGCCTGTCTCCCCCAGACCTGACCCTCAGCCCTCAGATAGTTACAAACATTTATTAGAAACATTTATTAGATTTCAAGTAACAGAAAGATGCTTCAGGAATTCATCACAGCACAGAAGGAACACGTGGAAGAAACTTGGTTTAGAACCGATCAGAGCTTGGTTCCAGGTTTGGTATTTTCCCACTTAAACACATTTCAGTTAGTGATCACTAGTACTTGAAATCCCAGGCACAAACAGAATGATAGAATGGTTTAGGTTGGAAGGGACCTCAAAGCTCAGTCAGTTCCAACCCCCTGTGCCTCCCACTAGAACAGGTTCCTCAAGGCTTCATCTAACCTGGCCTTGAACACCTCCAGGAAGGCAGTGGAGCACAGAATCACAGATCACATTCTGTGATTCTGTGCTTGCTCCACCACCTCCCTGGGCATCTTGTGCCAGTGTCTCACCACCCTCACTGCAAAGAACTCCCTAGCATTCAGTTTCAGTCATGTTGAATACATGGTGGTTCTGAAAATTAGGACCTCTCTGTAGTGAGGGGAGGAAAACTTGAACTGTTTGGATAGTTTCCTTTGCCTGGGTGTGACTGCCACTTCTCATGGTGGTGGTGATGCAAACCGTTTCAAAGTGTCTGAGATTACCAAAGCAATAAAAGAGAGCAAAACCTGTGTCGGTGCCTTGTGGAGGAACTTCTTAGATTTTTGACCCATTATTCTGTGTATCACAGAACCACAGAGTGGGCTGGCTTGGAAGAGACCTCCAAAGGTCATCCAGTCCAATCCCTCTGCACTCAGCAGGAACATCCTTAACTAGATCAGGTTGCACACAGCCCTGTCTACGCTCACCTGCAATATTTCCAGGGATGGGGCCTCAAACATGTCCCTGGGCAACCTGTTGCAGTGTTCCACCACCCTCATGGTGCAGAACCTGTTCCTAACATCCAGTCTCAATCTGCTCTGCTCTAGTTTGAAGTCATTGCCCTCATCCTGTCCCTGCAGGCCTTTGGAAACTGTCTCTCTGCAGCCTTCTTGTAGCCCCCTTCAGGTACTGGCAGGCTGCTCTGAGGTGTTCTCTTCTCCAGACTGCACACCCCCAAGTCCCTCAGCCTGGCGTTGTAGCAGATCTGCTCCAACCCCATCATTTTCATGGCCTCCTCTGGACTCTCTCCATATGATCCACATCTTTCCTGTATTGAGAGCTCCAGAGCTGGATGCAGCACTGCAGGTGAGGTCTCAGCAGAGCAGTGTAAAGTGGCTAGCCAGTGTAAACTGTCAACTGTCCAGCAGCTTGTTGGCATATACTGACTTACGCTTGGAGACTGAGCCATTCATGACATTTGCTGTGGTTCTTCGTGAACTGTACAACAATTCTGAATTCCACGCTTTTGTAACCACCTGTTTTGAGATGATAGTCATGGAAACATAAACCTATTGATTGTTAACCAAAATTGTTTTCTCAACTTGAAGGAGGATGCTTATCATCCAGGTGATGGCTAACACAGCTAAGAAAGAGATGGTGACTTAGCTCAGAGCAGATACAAACACCTGTTTGACTATTCAAGCAGGTTTATACATTTTTTTAAAGGGTCACTTTCCAAAAATGTCTTTCTCACTTCACAGGTAATGTTCCTTTTTTTTTTTTAATCCTTTTAAGAGGTCTGCTGTAATCTTTGCTTATGTTTGTTTGGTTTTTTGTTTGTGGGTTGTTTTGGGGTTTTTTTCCTGTTGTTCTAGGATCCTGAAGTGATGTTTCCATCTTCAGATCAAACATATCTTATTGTATGGGCTTGGGGTTTGTCGAAGGCCATTTTGCATCTGCATAGCAAATTTCATGGAAGTGAACAACAGAGATGGTAAAGGAACCAAGCTAAGTTAGATTAAGGATGGTTCTGGATTTTAAGGTGTAAAATTCCTATGGCACTATAGGAACAAGCTGGAATTCAGAACCTGATTGGTCTCCAAAAAAAACCCAAAATGTCTTTGACAGAGTTGTATCAGCTGCATGATGTGAGATGCTTCCTTTTAGCAAACTTAGAATCATTGAATGGTAAGGTTGAAAGGGACCTCAAAGATCATCCAGTTCAAACCCCCTGCCATAGGCTTCTCACCTGTGAGCAAAGAACTGATGTTGCACTCCTTCCAAGGGGAAGAACAGTGTACCTCCTCTCCTTCAATAAACACGGATGGAGACTAAATTCTGTTGAAGCAGGTAACATGGACAAGGTATGCAGCTATAAAGCACTGCCTATCTGGTGACACACTAATTAATTAAGAGACACTAATTAATTGAGAAATAGGGGGGAAAACCCATGCTACCTTTTTTGTTATCCAAAAGCCCTCATTTACAGGTGTGGTAAATTGGCAGCTTGAAGCCAACCTGATGATTTTTAGCACTCCCATTTGAGGTCTGAGGCTTATTTAATACGGTTTTAATATAGCCGGTCCAGAGGAGAGCAATGAGGCTGGGGAAGGGACTGGAGGGGAAGGCTGCTGAGGAGAGACTGAGGGAGCTGACGTGGGTTAGCCTGGAGGAGAGGAGACTCAGGGGGGACCTTAGCACACTCTACAGCTACCTGAAGGGAAGGTGTAGTCAGGTGGGGGTCAGGCTCTGCTGCCAGGCAACTTGTGCCAGGATGAGAGGACATGGCCTGAAGCTGTGCCAGGGGAGGGTTAGGTTGGATGTTAGGAAGCACTTCCTGCTGGAAAGGGAAATTAGAGACTGGAATGGACTGCCCAGAGAGGTGATGGAGTTACCGTGCCTGGAGGTGTTTAATGCAAGCTTGGCTGTGGCACTTAGTCTGGTCGCTGTGGTGGTGTTAGGACTCTATTCCAACCTCAATAATTCTGTAATTCTGTGGTACTCCACTAACTAGAATAAGATGAAAGGGTCAAATGCTATTTTAAAAAGACAATTGTTTGAAGTGGGTGGGTTTTTTTTTTCACCCTACCCACCCCCCCTCATAATTATGTTCTTACTCAGCAATGTGCAAAGTATGTTCTGAGCAGTGAGTCCGGTGTGCTTGGAGGTAAGTAGAAGCATTCCTGTTTCTGGCCTGTTCTGTTGCTCTTTACAGCATATTGTTTGTAAATCAGTGCAGAGTAGTTAGCTCCAGTCTCAGTGGCAATCTGTAACTGATTCTACCAGGAAGTTATGGAGGGAGGAAGGAAGGACCCTCGACATGGATGCTTAAAAAGAACAATAAACAATAAACCACCCAAGCTTCAATCCTCCCTGCCTTACTACCTTGTGCCACAAATACTGAAGTACATCAGACCCTGCAAGGGCTTGATTAATCTCAGACCCAAGTGATCTGGGGAGGCCTTCAGGTACTTGGCCCTTGTCCTGTCATGGGGTGCAATGGAGAGGAGTCTGTCCCCACCCTCTTGACCTCCAGCCCTTATCTATTTATAAACACTGATTAGATCCCCTCTCAGCCTTCTCCTCTGCAGTCTAAGCAGCCCCAGGGCTCTCAGCCTTTCCTCATCAGGCTGTGCTCCAGTCCCTTCAGCATCCTTGTAGCCCTCTGTTGGACTCTCTTCAGTAGATCCCTGGCCCTCCTGAACTGGGGAGGGCGGAACTGGATGCAGTATTCCAGGTGAGGTCTCGCCAGGGCAGAGCAGAGGGGGAGGAGAACCTCCCTCACTCCACTGGCCACATTCAATGCACCCCAGGATCCCATTTACCTTCTTGGCCACAGGGGCACATTGCTGTCCCAAGCCTAGCTTCTTGTCCACCAAATGGGCTTAAGTTGTGCCAGGGGATGTTAAGATTGGATATTAGGAAAAGGTTCTTTGCTGGAAGAGTGGTGAGGCATTGGAACAGGCTGCTCACAGAGGTGGTGGCATTGCTATCCATGGAGGGTGTTCAAAAAGTGCGCAGATGTGATGCTTCAGTATAGTGGTCAAGGTGGTTGGGTTATGGTTGGACTCAATCTTAAAGGTATCGTCAAGGCTGGAGGATTCTGTGATTCTCTGACACTGACCTGGTTAAAACTACTTTGGATGTGTCTGCAACTTCCATGCAAGTGTGGGCTGCATATGCCTGAGTCCTTGGCTGACCACACTGCTCTTTCCCAGGTGGGACACCTACCTGTACAGTCACACCACACAGGCATACTTTGCTGTGTGTCACCTCTGAAATCCTCTCCCTGTGTCAATATTTTTGGGTGTGTTTTCCTCCCCTTTAACAGTTTTCATGAAGAAAACAGACAAACAAAAACCCAAAAAACCAAAAAACAACAACAAAAAACCCCACCCCCACAACCTACCTAAATGAAGAACTTCTGTATTGTAGTCAGGTGTATAATTGATTTTGAGGATGCTTGTGGAGTGCTGAGGGACTGTTGGTTAGGTGCATGAAGTGGAAAAACAGGTTGCTCCCGTGTGAGTGTGCCTGGCTGGAAGGTTCAGAGTGGAGAGGTCCAGAGTGGTGATGTCTAGAAAATAAACTCCCCAGAACCACTCAAAAGTTCTGCAAGGAAAGAACTCAAGGGAATCTAATCCACTTGAGTTCTTAAGGCAGGGGGTTCTGAAGAACTCAAGAGGGGATCTAATTGATGTGTATAAACAGCTGAGGGCTGGGGTCAGGAAGGAAGGGACAGGGACAGCCTCTGCTCACTTGTGCCCTGGAAGAAGGAACTTGTTCCTGCACAAGGAACAATGGATGGAAACTGCAGCATAGGAAGTTCCATCTCAACATGAGTAAGAACTTCTTGACTGTAAGGGTGGCAGAGCACTGGCACAGGCTGCCCAGAGAGGTTGTGGAGTCTCCTTCTCTGGAGCCTTCCCATCGCTGTCTGGATGTGTTCCTGTGTGACCTACATTAGATTCTATGGCCCTAGATGCTATGGCAGGGGGCTTGGACAAGGGGCAATGGGTGGAAGTTGAGGCATAGGAGGTTCCATGTGATCCTGAGGAAGAGTTTTTCACTGACAGAGCAGTGGAACCAGTTGCTCAGGGTGGTTGTGGAGTCTCCCTCTTTGGAGATACTCAAGAGCCGCCTGGATGTGTTCCTGTGTGATCTGTTCTAGTTGCTCCTGCTCTGGCAGGGAGGCTGGACCAGATGAGCTTTGGAGGTCCCTTCCAGCCCCTGACATTCTATGATCTCTGGAGGTCACTTCCAACCCTTAATATCCTGTGATCCTGTAACTTTCTGTTGAGCACCAACAGACCATGAACTGTATATGGCAGAAGGTAAGCAGTGCTAGAAAGCAGAGAGCTCTGTGGGGCAGCCAGCTCAATCCAGCATGACTTGTAAGTGCCATGGCTGTTGATGAAGGGTGTTCATTTCCTAACTAATACTAGTTTAAGGATATTTGTCACCTAAAAGGAACACATTTTAATTTAACTTAATTTTAAACTCCCCATAAGGTGATTGAAGGCACTACCACACCTGCATACTGACTGAAACAAAACATTTTGTTTGCCAGCTGCCACACTTGAGCAGCTGAATGCACAGCTGGCATCCTTAGCATCCTAAGCTGGATGCTGCTTTAAAGATACTAAATATAACAAGGGGTAATGGATGTAAAGTACAGCAGAGGAAGTTTCACCTCAGCGTGAGGAAGAACTTTAAGGGTGACAGAGCACTGGCACAGGCTGCCCAGAGAGATTGTGGAGTCTCTGTCTCTGGAGCCTTTCCAGCCCTGTCTGGATGTGTTCCTGTGTGACCTGTGCTGGATTCTCTGTTTCTACTGTGGCAGGGGGCTTGGACTGGAAGATCTCCAGAGGTCTCTTCCAAACCCAAACATCCGGTGGTCATAATGAATTCAGCAACAATTGCTTCTGTTAACCCAAACTTTCTGCATAAGTTGAATTTTCAAACACCAAACTCTTTCATCAGGCTGCCCAGGGGGGCTGTGGAGTCTCCCTCTCTGGAGATATTCAAAGTCTGCCTAGATGCGTTACTGTGTGATCTGCTCTAGGAGATCCTGCTCTAGCAGGAGGGTTGGACTGGATGAGCTTTCAAGGTCCCTTCTAGCCCCTGACATTCTGTGATTCATCATCTTCCTCAAAATCTGCTGCTGCCTGAAAATGAGATTGAATTCTGGTGAAGACAGCATCTGGGATTAAGCAGTTAGTCTGGATTGACAGCTGATGCTTTTATTTTCACGTAAGAGATTTGAAATAGTGTGGCCACTTCTGGTTTTCTTCTCTGATAAATGTGCCTGCTTTCCTTTCTGCAGATCAGATCATTTCTGGTACATTTGAAAGACCTGAGAAAATTCAGCTGGATGACTGAATTTGAAATGGTCGTTTGAATTACTTCAGTAGGTTTGCCTCTTTAAAGCCACTTTATTGTTGGAGTTCTGCTGTTTTGTTTAAAGTAGTCTTAAAGCACATCAGACACTAGGTTTGAATATTACTAATTCGACCCACTTCAGAATTAGCTACACTAACTGAGCTTGCATATTCATCTGCTCAAAGGATCACAGGATGTTAGGGGTTGGAAGGGACCTCTAGAGGTCACAATCACAGAATTAACCAGGTTGGAAAAGACCTCTGAGGTCATTGGGTCCACCCTATCACCTAACACCCTCTAATTAACTAAACCACGGCACTAAGTGCCTCATCCAGCATCCTCTTAAACACCTTCCAGTGTTCCAGTTGGATCTTCCAGTCCAACCCCCTTGCTGCAGCAGAAGCAGAGAATCCAGTGCAGATTGCACAGGAACACATCCAGACAAGGCTGGAAAGGCTCCAGAGAAGGAGACTCCACAACCTCTCTGGGCAGCCTTAACTTACACTCAAGAAGTTCTTCCTCATGTTCAGGTAGAACTTCTTGGGCTGCAGTTTCTATCCCTTGCCCCTTGTCCTATACCAGGGCACAGGTGAGCAGAGGCTGTCCCTGTCCCTTCATTCCTGACCCCCAGCCCTCAGCTATTTCTATCCATTGCTCAGATCCCCTCTCAGCCTTCTCCTCTGCAGACTAAGCAGCCCCAGGACTCTCAGCTTTTCCTCATCAGGCAGTGCTCCAATCCCTTCAGCATCCTTGTAGCCCTCCCTGGGACTCTCTCCCCTAGAGCCCTTTATTGTAAGTAGACCCTGGCGTTTATTGCTCACATTCCCTTGTTGCTGTTAATGAGCCAGTATCAGACATGGGCATCCATCAGAATTTTCCTGCCCAAGCTGCCAAAATAATTTTCTGCAAAATCACTCCTTCGAACTCCCCCCTGGTTTAACAAGCAACCAGTCCAGTGAAATAGCCAGTTTTCATGATTGCACCATCCTGCATCACCTGCAAAACAGTCCTGATGAGGGAGCCAAGGAACAACAGGCACTGTTTTGACACAGGCACTGATGGAATTCCATGGAGTCTCTTCAGCTTTCTCTCCAGTTCTTCTTTTGGACAAAGGGCCTGCTCAAACTCAGTCTCAAGCTGTGCTGGGGCAGATTTAGGCTGGATATCAGAAAGAAGTTATTTGCAGTGAGAGTGATTGGCATTGGAATGGACATGGTGGAGTCACTGTCCCTGTTGGTGTTTAACAGGAGGCTGGATGAGGCACTTAGTGCCATGGTTTAGCTAATTAGAAGGTGTTAAGTTGGACTCCACCTTGAAGGTCTTTTCCAACTTGGTTGATTCTGTGATTGTTCCCCTACCCCTAAGTGTGTTCCTACCAGCTACCTATCATCACCCTGCCTCTGAAGGGAAATCTGCTTTCTGGTGGGCACCAGAGGCTTGGTGTCGAAAAGGCATTTTGTCATAGCTGGTTTCAATCTGCTGATTGAAAAGCTGGCTCATTGCTGGCACTTTGATGGAACACTGTGAGTCAGCTCCACAGTCGACTTCAAGAGGACCATTGCTAGGATTCTGCACGGACACAGGGACATGGAACCCCATTCCTACCAGCTGGCCCCCCAGGGGCATGTGGTAACAGAGCATCACAACAGCCTGTCAAGCTCTTGACGTGGGCAGCTGAAGCAGAGATGTGTTGGCCATGGGTCGTGCAAGCTGCCTTCATGTGGGTGATCTGCCCTTGGTGCCACAGTGTGGTGGAAGGCCAATAGGCCTATTAGATGTCCTGGCTTGCCCCGCCCTTCTGCTCATGGGGGAAGCAGGGGTGGGAGGAAAACAAAGGCTTGAGTCATTATGTCCCCTCACAAAGTGATAAACAGGTACCCACAGGTATTTAGGTACTTGTGAGTGTCTTGCCCAAATAAGGGTAAGCCAGCCCTGGTGTCTTGCCCAAACAAGGGTAAGCCAGCCCTGGTTTCACCTCATATGGTCAGTTTGGCAAAGGCCCTTCTGATTGCTGAATCTCTGTGCCCAAAGGAGCCGCTGCACTTGGGCAAATAACCTAAGCTGCAAGCAGTTGTGCTGCTTCTGCCTCACGAAACTGGCTCTGCCTCACCGCTCTACACACTACAGCCCACCTAAACCAGAAAAGTGGGGCTGGAGCTTTCCTCCAGGTAGCTTCAGGTGGCAAGCAACAAATCCATCTGATTAAAGAATTATTTTTTTAGAATACTGAAAGTTCTATGAGCAACCTCAAGGATTAGAGACTGCTGTCACCACAAGCACTGACAGCAAAGCCTGACTGATGGGAATGGATGAACAGAGTTGGGCACTAACCAAGATGATAGGACTAGGGGCAATGGAACAAAACTTCTAAGTGGGTAGATTCAGACTGGATGTCAGGAAGAAGTTCTTCAGCATGAGGGTGGTGAGACCCTGGAAGGGGTTGCCCAGGGAGGTGGTGGAAGCCTCATCCCTGGAGGTGTTTAAGGCCAGGCTGGATGAGGCTCTGGTCAGCCTGATCTAGTGTGAGGTGTCCCTGCCCATGGCAGGGGGCTTGGAACTAGCTGATCCTTGTGGTCCCTTCCAACCCTGACTGATTCTGTGATTCTATGAGTTTGGTTTCTAGTACAAAAGCCTACTGCAAGCTTAAGGAACAGTAAAAACAATCTCAGAGATGGAAGGGACCTCAAGGATCATGCAGGTCCAACCCCCCTACCATGGGCAGGGACACCTCATGCTAAATCAGGTTACCCACAGCTCCAGCTAGCCTGACCNCTTCTCCCCACCCCTCTACCTTACCCCAAGGTTTGCCTTACGTGCAAGGTACATTAGGAGGATTGGCCAGGGGAGGTTAGAAGAAAAGTGGTTAGTGAGAATTAATCGGCAGAAGAGCCAGAGTCAGAAGCTGCTAGATCCAGCAAGAGTCAGACAGAAGCTGACTCATCAATATATTTTGGTTATTGTTCCCAAACAATTCTCCAGCAAGCCTATGAGAGAAGCGTATGAACATCACCATGTTTTCCTTTCACAACCTATAGTGTAATTTTCTCTGTTAAAATATTCCAATTAGCCTCAAACCAGCACACAAGGGATGAGACTTCCTCCACCACCCTGGGCAACCTGTGCTGGTCTCTCACCACCCTCATGCTGAAGAACTTCTTCCTAACATCCAGTCTGAATCTACCCACTTAGAAGTTTTGCTCCATTGCCCCCAGTCCTATCACCCTCAAAAGTCCCTCCCCAGCTTTCCTGTAGCCCCCTTCAGATACTGAAAGACCACAATAAGGAGCCTTGGAGCCTTCTCTTCTCCAAACTGAACAACTTCAACTGCCTCAGTCTTTCCTCACAATAGAGCAGCTCCAGCCTTCTGATCAACCTTGTGGCCCTCCTCTGGACACTTTCCAGCACCTCCAGATCTTTCCTGTAATGAAGGCTCCAGAACTGGACACAGTACTCGAGGTGAGGTGTCACCAGAAGAGTGTAGAGGGGGAGAATCCCCTCTCTTGCCCTGCTGGCCACACATAATCCCAGGCTTAGAACTGGTGTACTTTTTGTGAACCCCTCTGGTGTAAGGGAAGGCTATTGTAGAGCAGCTGACCTGAAGGCAGGGTGACAGCACAGTAGTGCAGCCAAGGACAGCTTTTGCATCCATTTTTGTTTGTGTCACAGTGTGGATTCCTAATAACCCTCCTGACAGCCCTCGCTCAATAGTCCATTTGGAGAACCTATGGATCAACTTTATTTTTGGCGTTTTGAAGTTGCACTCTGCAGTAGGAAAAAGTGGCCAGAACAAAGTGCCATTCCCCCTATTTATTCTTTTACTGCTTCTGTAGCTTCTTGTCTGCTGTATCATCAAGTTCAGCTACCAGCTCCAAAACCATCACATTTTGTTCTACCTAATTGCCTATGATAAAGACTAGGGAAGAAAAAATATTACTTGCTTCTGGTGCTTTGGCACTGAAGAGCTTGGTCTGTTGTGTTGCCACGATGGGAAATGCTGGGTAATAACCATACTTTATTTGCAGAGTAAGTGGATTTTCTTGGACCAACTACTGTTCTACAGGCCTGCTTTCAGTGGGAGCACTTCTTAGGGTAACTCCTTAAAGGTCAGTACCTTCCTGTTGTTGGGGCAGTGGGTGGGAATTGAGGCATGGGATGTTCCATGGAAACGTGAGGAAAATGTTTTCACTGTGAGAGCGACAGAATCCCAGAACGGGCTGCTCGGGGGGTTGTGGAGTCTCCCTCTCTGGAGATATTCCAGAGCTACCTGGATGTGTTCCTGTGTGATCTGCTCTAGGTGCTCCTGCTCTGGCAGGGGGGTTGGGCTGGCTGAGCTTTCCCTACCAACCCCTAACATTCTGTGTTTCCTGTTACAAGTAATTGCTATGTAAAACGTGTTAACAGCTATCATCTTCCAAAAAATGATGAAAGAGGCTGGGTCCATCCCTGCTGTGCAGGTGCTGGATTTGGGAGCTGGCCAGAGCAGAGCCATATTCAGCCAATTCTCGTAGTTTCTCTTCTCAGTTAACACGGTGACAATAATGCCTGCTCCCTCACTTCCAAAGATTTAATTTGGGGTCTGACCACATGTTTGTACACAGAGACTTGGCAGATTTGAACACATGGGAGTACTGAGCATGACTTGGCAGGTGCTTTCTGGGGCTTGAGCAAGCTAGCAGTGACAATTGGGAAGCAACAACTATTGGGAACCTCAAGCTGTGATTTTATACTTCTGGACTTGTCTGCGGGGTTGCTACCCTGGATGTTGGCTTAGTGACAGGCAGGTGGGTGGGTGGGGCGCTGCGATGCACCCCTAGGGTGAATTGCAGGCCCCCCATCCATCTGCCTGCCCCCTTCTAGATATTGCACCTTGCACAGTACTCGGTATTAATCCAGACTAGTCCTCCCCACATCCCCACAGCAAATCTCTCGCTCCAGATAATCCCGTTGCAAGCTGTCCCTTCCATCCCCGGAGGAACCTGAATTAGGTCATCTGGGTTTACGCCGGCATTTCATTTATCTCATTCTTTTTTTCTTTCTTTTTTCCCTCCCCGTGATGACTACACCCGACCTCTTGGGTCCCTTAGCCCCGGAGGGGGCGGAGAGGGAGGCGGGGAGCGGCGGGAGCTTTAGCCGATGGCAGCAGCGGCTGCCCGGCAGCGGCTGCCAGCGGCAACCGGGCGATGGCGCGGAGCCGGGCGGCTTACGAGTACACGGAGGCGGAGGACAAGAGCATGCGGCTGGGTTTCCTCCTCATCGCCGCCGGTTTGCTTTCGCTCCTGGGGCTGGGTTGTTGCTGGTTGCGCCCGGCGCTGCAGGAGCGGGGCGGCGGTGGCTCGGCCAACTGCACGGTGCTGGCGGTGCGGCAGCTGGGGGAGCGTTTTCCCTGCACCTTCTCCTGCGGGGCTGCCTGCCGAGGTACCGCTCGCTACCCCTGCCTCCAGGTCCTGGTCCGCACCTCCCGGTCCTCCGCCCCTGCCCTGCTCCATGAGGACGAGCGGCAGCTTCGCACCAACCCCAAGGTGAGACCCGCGCAGAGCCGAGAGACCCAAAACTGGGGTGGGGGCAGGACGGGACGGGATGGACGGACAGGCTGGGGCAAATCCTTCCCCCTCCTCGCGGTGCAGGGTGCCCATCCTGCCCCTTCTTCGCGGTGCAGGGTGCCCATCCTGCCCCTTCTTTGAGGTGCAGGGTGCCCATCCTGCCCTCACTTCGCGGTGCAGGGTGCCCATCCTGCCCCTTCTTCGCGGTGCAGGGTGTCCTTTCACCACACCTTGTGTCCGCCTTTGAGGTCTGAGGTCCCCTGCAACGGTTCTGCTTTCAGGTGCGGGGTTTTCTCTGGCGGGGGGCGTGAATGAAGTGGCGTAGCATCCCCCTGAAGTTCCCTTGTGCTCTTACTCAGCAGAAACTGCCTGCGTGTGTCCGTACATATACCTAGCGAATGCGGAGTGTGCGAGTACAAAGTGCGTGGTGTGTAGGATCGCACATACATACACAATATCGGTAGTGGAACACTGCTGCGCCTGGTGTAACGCCACATGTATGCTAGCACCGGGGTTGTAATCTTTCCCTTGAACAACCTGGATGTGTGAGCTTTCCCTTGAACGGCACCAGCCCCAGGCTGCCCCTCCCGCAGGATCACTGTCGGCCCGGCTCCGGGCAGCCCGGGCGCGGCGGGGAGCAGCTGCCGGCCCCGCTCCGACCCTCCCGGCAGCTTCGGGATGCAGGGGGAAGCCGGGGGAACAGCCTCCTGCTGCCGACAGGAGCCTGCTGATGCCGGCGACAAGCTCTGTGCTCGAGCCGAGACCGGCGCTGAAGCAGGGCCAATCTCTGGGGGTGAGGGGTTTCCCCGAGCAGCTCCCTGCACCGCCAGCGAACACTGGAGCGGAGCCGCTGCTGCGAGGGCTCCGGGGAGAGCGCTGAACTCAAACAGTTCCTTCGGTGCTCTTTTGATTCTTCTCCATCACCCTCATGAAAAAGGACTAAACGGAAGCATCTTTAAAGTTTCACCTTCTAGCAGGCTGGGCTAGTCTGAAGGCAGTCTGTGACTTGTGCTTTTTTCCCATTTCCTTGAAGGCAGTTATCCTGCCTGGTCCTTTTTCTTTTCATGCCGAGTAAAGACCACCTTGCCAGCATGCTGTCTGCTTTTGGTTAGGTAGCTTCCAGAGAATGAAAAATGTGCCAGAATCCCCCTTCCCCCTGAAAGAACCTGGATTTGGAGAGTCCATTGGAGAAGTGAATTTCAGGTCCTCAGCTGAGATGTGGATTGTAGCACAGCACCAGGTGTTGTGCTAACTGTGACACAGGGGGCTGCATGCAGGGTCTGGGGAGCAGACCTGTATGTCCATTTTTTTCGGGATGTGCAGCCTCACATCTCCACAGTCATAGTTACACCAGTGCGGATCTGTCCCTTGGAAGGTGGATTAAACCGCAAGCTTCGGGTTTAGGGATTGTGTTTTACTCCTTGGTAGCTTGTGGGCTCAGGAAGTCAATTGGAGCAAAAATCAGCAGAGCCAGAACCAGGACAATAAGTCTGCCAGGATTTGGATTAAATGGTTGGCACCACTCGGGAACGATGAGCAATGGATTTGGATTAAATGGTTGGCACCACTCAGGAACAATGAGCAATGAGTCTGCAGCACTGGAGGGTGATGTGAGGGCAGCGGGTGAAAAGGTGGACTGTGAGGGAGCTTTGCAAACCTCACCTTTCTCTGGGGAAGTGTGCTGACCACAGAGAGGGCCACACTTGCAGAGAGGTGCATCATGAGTACCCAGCTCCGCAAGGACCAGGGCTTCCCTAAAACTCTTTCCATCTTCAGGTGGGCAGGGTGGAGTTGGCGAAATGCCCTTTTGATACAAGGTGAAGATGCAGTGTTGCTGCAGGGAGTGCAGCGCGACTGGCCCTGAACACAGCTTGATACCCCCTCTGTGCCCACCTCCAGCAGGCATGAAACATGGGAGGTGAGTGGTGGGTGCTGTGCCATGCCACCAGCATCCCTGGGCTCAGCAACTCTTGGAGCATCCTCAGTTTTGGAAGAGGCTTTCAAACTGGGCAGCAACTGCAATGCCTGTCTGAGTAGTTGGAGTGGTTCATTTTGGTTTTCACTTCTTGATCTCATCTTCTGCCTTTCTGGAAGTCTGGAGGGAAGAGGAAGGTTGCACCTGCCTGGGGACTTGATTTCAATTTCTGCAGGAAGGTACCCAGAGCTTCAGAAGCAACATCCATGGAGGAAGCTGGTTTTATTTAATTATTGATAAGGGCACACAGGGCTGTGTCTTGACAGCACCTTCAATAAGGGCACACATTAACCGCGTTGGAAAAGATCTCTGAGATCATCGAGTCCAACCTACCATCTAACCCTTCTAATTAACTAAACCATGGCACTAAGTGCCTCATCCCATCCAGCCTCCGTTTAAACACCTCCAGGGATGGGGACTCCACCACCTCCCCAGGCAGCCCATCCCGATGCCAATCACTCTCTCTGTAACTCCTTCCTAACATCCAGCCTAAACTTGCCCCGGCACAGCTTGAGGCTGTGTCCTCTTGTTCTGTCCATGGGTGCCTGGCAGACAGCCCAACCCCACCTGGCTACAACCTCCTTTCAGGTAGCTGCAGAGAGCAATGAGGTCTGCCCTGAGCCTCCTCTTCTGCAGGCTGCACACCCCCAGCTCCCTCAACCTCTCCTCACAGGGCTGTGCTCCAGGCCCCTCCCCAACCTTGGTGCCCCTCTCTGGACACCTTCAAGCACCTCAACATCTTTCTTAAACTGAGGGGCCTAGAACTCAACACAATACTCAGGGTGTGTGTCGGCAGCCCCTTCGATAAGGACAGGGTTGTGTGCTGGCAGCACCCTCAATGAGGGCACAAAGGGCTGCGTGCTGACAGCACCTGGTACTTGCATGCTCTTGCAAACACAGTCTGCTTTTTCTAGCTTGCAGTGTGCATCTTTAGGTGTGGGCTGTTTACCCTGGCGTATAGTTTGCTGAGGAGTGAATCTGGTCTGCCAGCTGAGCCCAAGCAGGAAGGATGTATTTTCTGCTGTAGCCACATTCTCTGATAGCAACTGACTAGCTAAGAAGTGGAAAGAAATATGGGGAGGGGAAAGCAAATGCATTGTATTTGTTTTCCTTACCTTAAGGAGCTTGTGTAAAAGCAATACAAAACAAGATGAAAATTCATTTGTTTAGCTCCCCTTAGGAAAAGGTAGAATTTTAAAGCAGTGGTGCATGTACAGCTCTTGCTTTGGTTTTTTCCCCCCCCCTCCCAGTTTTTATGCCTTTATAGGTGAGCAGTTACGTTCTCTGCTCAATTTTTATCCTAAGGTCTCACTGTCTTGAAAAGCTTTTCAGGATTTTAATGCTGAAATAGACTAGCTAGAGTAGGAATCTACTGGATTTAATGTTTGGGATCCACTGTGTATTTATGAATGAACTCTTAAGCAGCCATTCAACCTTTCCCATTTCCATCATCTTCTTGCATCACACCCACTTGTGCTCATGCAATTAGACATAACACCACACACTAATCACTTCCAGCTGTCTGGAAGGAAAAAAGAAAAATCACCAATTGTGATTTGACCTGTCTTTAAATGCTAAAATCTGCTTTGTCTGCCTTGCCAGGGAGGTTGGCCTTGATGACCTCTGGAGGTCCCTTCCAACCTTTGAGGTTCTAAGGAGACTGGATGAGGCACTTAGTGCCATGGTTTAGCTAATGAGAAGGTGTTAGGTGATAGGCTGGACTCGATGATCTTAGAGGTCTTTCCCAACCTGGTTAGCTCTGTGACTGTGATTTTGTGGCTCTGTGACTCTCTGATCTGTGATTATGATTCTGTGACTCTGATCCTGTGATTCTGTGACTGTGACTCTAGGATTCTGTGATTCTGTGGTTCTTGATTCTTTGTGACTCTGATTCTTTGTGACTCGATTCTTTGTGACTCTGATTCTTTGTGACTCTGATTCTTTGTGACTGATTCTTTGTGGTTCTGATTCTTTGTGGTTCTGATTCTTTGTGATTCTGATTCTTTGTGACTCTGATTCTTTGTGACTCTGATTCTTCGTGACTCTGATTCTTTGTGACTGATTCTTTGTGGTTCTGATTCTTTGTGGTTCTGATTCTTTGTGATTCTGATTCTTTGTGATTCTGATTCTTTGTGATTCTGATTCTTTGTGACTCTGATTCTTTGTGACTCTGATTCTTCGTGACTCTGATTCTTTGTGACTGATTCTTTGTGATTCTGATTCTTTGTGACTCTGATTCTTTGTGACTGATTCTTTGTGGTTCTGATTCTTTGTGGTTCTGATTCTTTGTGATTCTGATTCTTTGTGACTCTGATTCTTTGTGACTGATTCTTTGTGGTTCTGATTCTTTGTGGTTCTGATTCTTTGTGATTCTGATTCTTTGTGACTCTGATTCTTTGTGACTGATTCTTTGTGGTTCTGATTCTTTGTGGTTCTGATTCTTTGTGATTCTGATTCTTTGTGACTCTGATTCTTTGTGACTGATTCTTTGTGGTTCTGATTCTTTGTGGTTCTGATTCTTTGTGATTCTGATTCTTTGTGACTCTGATTCTTTGTGACTGATTCTTTGTGGTTCTGATTCTTTGTGGTTCTGATTCTTTGTGATTCTGATTCTTTGTGACTCTGATTCTTTGTGACTGATTCTTTGTGGTTCTGATTCTTTGTGGTTCTGATTCTTTGTGATTCTGATTCTTTGTGACTCTGATTCTTTGTGACTGATTCTTTGTGGTTCTGATTCTTTGTGGTTCTGATTCTTTGTGATTCTGATTCTTTGTGACTCTGATTCTTTGTGACTGATTCTTTGTGGTTCTGATTCTTTGTGGTTCTGATTCTTTGTGATTCTGATTCTTTGTGACTCTGATTCTTTGTGGCTCTGATTCTTTGTGACTCCTGATTCTTTGTGACTCTGATTCTTTGTGGCTCTGATTCTTTGTGACTCTTGATTCTTTGTGACTGTGTGATTCTGTAATTCTGTTCTGTAATTCTGCTTCTCTTCATGGAGGTAGCAACTCCTGGTGAGTCACCAGTGTGGAGAAGGCACAGTGCAGGCTCCTTCCAACAACACAACAATACTGAGAATTAGTTGGCAGCTTCAGTCCACACCAACTAACCTCCAGACTAAGAATACTCTGTTTGCTGTAGTAGAGTGGCACATAAACACATCAGCAGCTGCAAACCTGTCTGCTCTAGAGAGGTTTAGGTTCAAGGGAAAAAAAAAAAAGAAAATTTTCTTTTCTTTTTTTTTTTTCTACTCTTCTCTTGCTTCCTAAGATAATCACATCATTGTACAGCCCAGCATTCATTTTAGCTCTTAAAAGATTATGTAGCTGGGTCAGAGTTAATCCAGAAATGCATATATAAAGCAGTGGGCACGATTATGTTCGTGTGCAGTCAGAGTGATTTGTGGAGTTTGTTTGGTTTGGTTTGGTTAGGTTTTTTGGTTTTTTTATTGAATGGTTGTGTCAGGAGAAGAAATCTCACTGGAGGGCCAGCAGCCTTTCTTCAGCTGCCTTGATAGCAATAATAATCTCAGAGATAAGGCTTAAGGGGGATTAATTCCAAAGTCAATTTGTCACTATTGTTCTGGCTGTGGAGTAAGTCTGTGGCGCAGCCAAACCAGTGTGGGCCCAAGCTGGGGGGTTTGGTGTTTAACATGACAGGGGAGCACAGCAGCTGCCAAAAAGAATCATAGAATCATAGAGTTGTAAAATCATAGAATCATAGAATCATAAAATCATAGAATCATAAAATCACAGAATCATAGCATCATAAAACAATAAATGCATAGAATCATAGAATCATAAATTATCATAAAACCATAGAATCATGAAATCACAGAATAATAAAATAATAAATTAATAGAACCATAAAATCATAAAATTATAGAATGGTCTGTACCAGAAGGGACCTCCAGAGCTCATCCAGTCCAACCCCTTGCAGTTAGCAGGGACATCCCCACCAGCCCAGGTCACCCAGGGCCCCATCAAGCCTCACTTTGAATGTCTCCAGGAAAGGGGCCTCAACTACCTCCCTGTGGACAACCTGTTCCAGTGTTCCACTACCCTCATAGTAAAAAACTTGTTCCTCACATCCAATCTCAATTTGTTCTGCTCTACTTTGAAGCCATTGCCCTTGTCCTGTCCCTGTAGGCCTTTGCAAACAGCTTTTCTCCATCCTTCCTGTAGTCCCTTTCAGGCACTGTCAGGCTTCTATTAGGTCCCCCTGGAGCCTCCTCCTCTCCAGGCTGAACAGCCCCAGCTCCCTCAGCCTGTCCTCAGAGCAGAGCTGCTCCAACCCCCTGATTATTTTTGTGTTCCTCCTCTGGACCTGCTCCATCAACTCCATGTCCTTCCTATAATGAGAGTTCCAGAGCTGGATGCAGCACTGCAGGTGAGGTTTCAGTAGAGCAAAGTGGCAGAATCTCCTCTCTGATCTGCTGGCAACTCTGCTTTGGATGCAGCCCAGGCTGTGATTTGCCTTCTGTGCTGCAAGCTCGCACTGCCTGCTCATGTCCAACTTCTCATCCACCAGCACGCCAAAGTCCCTTTCCACAGGACTGCTTTCTGTCACCTCCTCCCCAGCCTGTACTGATAGTGAGGATTGCTCCATCCCAGGTGCAGGACCCTGCACGTGCTCTCTCTGAATTTCACGAGGTTCACTTGGGCACACCTCTGCAGCCTGTCCAGATGCCTCTGGATGGCCTCCTAACCCTCTGGTGTGCTGACACCATCACACACAGAGCTGCTCTCTGGCTCTGTAGACTTTTCACTCTCTCTTCTGGCTCCATGCTTAACTTCAAACATAACTCACCCACTGCTTCACTGAAAAGGGCAGTGATTGGTGAGCCTGACTGGCGAGCAGCTGTGTGACAGGACTTGGTTACCTCTTCCCTGTCCCTAGGGAGGGCTGCAGAGCAGGCAGCTGCTGCTCCTTGCCTGTGCTCCACATCTGCGTGTGCTGCTATCCTGCATGTTTCTGTAACCACTCAGCCTGATGAGATGATGTGCAGTTACCTGTGCACTTAAACAGACTCATGGCACAATATGAGCAATAATTTTGTGAGGCTCTACACCTGGCAGAACCCAGTGTGTTTGGGCTGGTGTCTGTGGTGGCACACTGCAGATCACAGGCTCACAGGATGTTACAGGTTGGAAGGGACCTCTGGAGAGCTTCCAGTCCAACCCCTCTGCCACAGTAGGAGCAGAGAATCCAGCACAGGTGGCACAGGAACACATCCAGACAGGGCTGGAAAGGCTCCAGAGAAGGAGACTCCACAACCTCTCTGGGCAGCCTGTGCCAGGGCTCTCTCACCCTTACACTCAAGAAGTTCTCCCTTGTGTTGAGGTGGAACTTCCTGTGCTGCAGTTTCTATCCCTTGCCCCTTGTCCCATGCCAGGGCACAAGTGAGCAGAGGCTGTCCCTGTCCCTTCCTTCCTGACCCCCAGCCCTCAGCTATTTCTATCCATTGCTCAGATCCCCTCTCAGCCTTCTCCTCTGCAGACTAAGCAGTCTGAGGGCTCTCAGCCAGTCATCATCAGGCAGTGCCCCAGGCCCTTCAGCATCCTTACAGCCCTCCCTTGGACTCTCTCCAGTAGATCCCTGTCCCTCTTGAACTGCAGAGTTCAGAACTGGATACAATATTCGAGGTGGGACCTCACTAGTGCAGAGTAGAGGAGGAGGAGAACCTCCCTCACTCTGCTGGCCACACTCTTCTTAATGCCCTCCAGGATCCCATTTGCCTCCTTGCCCACAAGGGCAAGTTGCTGCCCCATGCAGAACTTGTTGTCCCCAGCACTCCCAGGTCTTTCTCCTGGGGGCTACTCTCCAGCAAACTTCTCTCCAACTTCACTGCAACTTGTTTGAGAAAAAACAATATCTCCAAGCAATACAGACTGGGACACTTCCATGGATGGAAGTTGCTGCATGAGCTGCAACTGAGCACCTTCAGGCATCCTACTCTGCTTTCCAATGCTTGCCATTTGTTAGGTGTTGATGGTAGGATTTTCTGCCATGCTTTTACTGTGGAATTAACCTTCCAGGAGCTCTTTGTTGCCAGAGTGGTAGGTTGCTTCAGGTTCATCCACCAACTCGTGGCAGCAAAAGTTGCCAGGTTGTGCACCTTGTAGAGCAGGGATATGGCTTGGGCTTGGTGACCCTGAGGGTCAACCTGAGTGTTTCTGTGATTCTGTGGTTCCCCACTTCCAGACCATTAATCCCCAACAAGCTCCAGCAGTGAGGTCCTAGTGATTTCTGACAACACCCTGGGTGTCTCCTTTGGACTGATTTCCAGCTCTTCCTCTTTATCTTCCTGAGGAAACCACAAAGTGTTTTCTGTCAGCTGTCCATGGCATTGTTGTGCAGAGAATGGTGTGAAGCTTGAGTTATGGAGAGCATATTCACTGCTGTCTCCAACTTCCAGGTGTCCCTCCTGTAGGTACTGGCAGTACTCCCATAGGCTGCCTGCCCTTGGAAAAGACAGATGTGCTGACTGGCAAAGCTGCCTGTGGGGCCCACTCCAATCTTCCAAATCAAGAAAAATCCCTGCCCTGTAAAACTGCATTTTAAAGAGCTTCATATTAAGTTAAAAGCCTGGAAACTGATGTGAAAAATTGGGATGTCCTCTGTGATAGAGCTGTCCTTGGACAGTGTTACATCTTACTGCTTTCCCATTCAGGTGGATATCTCTTGGGAAATGTTAAAAAAAAAAAAATCAAAACCAACTTTGAAAATCTTTGCAGTTGTTTCTAAACCTGAAAGTCAGGATATGGCCAGGGTGGCTAATGGGATCCTGGGGTGCATTAAGAAGAGTGTGTCCAGCAGATCAAGGGAGGTTCTCCTCCCGCTCTGTTCTGCCCTGGTGAGACCTCATCTTGAGTGCTGCCTTCAGTTTGGGGCTCCCCAGTTTAAGAGGGACAGGGATATGCTGGAGAGAGTTCAAGGGAGGGCTACGAGGATGATGAGGGAACTGGAGCACTGCCTAATGAGGAGAGGCTGAGGGACCTGGGGCTGCTTAGTCTGGAGAAGCGAAGACTGAGAGGGGATCTAATAAATGTTCATAAATATTTGAGGGCTGGGGGTCATGAGGAGGGGACAGGCTCTGCTCACTTGCTCCCTGGGATAGGACAAGGAGCAATGGATGGAAGCTGCAGCACAGGAGGTTCCAACTCAACACAAGGGGGAACTTCTTGACTGGAAGGGTGACAGAGCACTGGCACAGGCTGCCCAGAGAGGTTGTGGAGTCTCCTTCTCTGGAGCCTTTCCAGGCCTGTCTGGATGTGTTCCTGTGTGACCTGAGCTGGATTGTCTGGTCCTGCTCTGGCAGGGGGTTTGGTCCCGATGATCTCTTTGGGTCCTTTCCAACTCCTAACATCCTGTGAGCCTATGATACAAATCTAATAATATAATAATATTGTGTCCAGGTCTAGGCTCCCCAGATCAAGAGAGACAGGGATGTACACTAGAGAGTGTTCAGCAGAGGACTACAAGGATGATTGTGGGGCTGGAATATCTCTCCTATGAGGAAAGGCTGAGAGCCCTGGGGCTGTTTAATCTGGAAAAGAGACTGAGAAGAGCTCTTACTAATGTTACCACATGAGCCTGCGATGAGCAAAGAGTGGTTCTTCAGATTGCGGGCTTTGTGAAGGGTTCACATCATCTGAAAGGTCTGGAGGAAGTTTGAGCAGCAGAGGAGTGGTGGAGTGGTCCCGTTTTTGTAGCAAAGGACAGGAGCAGGCTCAAACCAGAAGGTGAAAACATCTCAGAGGACAGAGGGATGCTGCACACTGGAGCTGGTACCACAGGAAAATGAATTTGCCAGATGGCTGAGGAATTTTGAGCAAAGAATATAGGTTGGGATGTAGTTCTGCATTTTGTGTTCTGGCTGAAGAATGATTGGTCTGGGGGACTGTGATTGAAGCCTGCTGACTTCTACTCTCCTGTATCCCTGTAGTGCAAGAGCATACTTAAAAGAGGGGGGTCTTGGAGAAGAGCAGGATGTAGATTACTGTCAGATGTAGGCAGTGAGAGTACACCTGGTGAGATATGGTGACATATGGTAAGGGTCTGTAAGGGTCCCAGAGCACTGGCACAGGCTGCCCAGAGAGGTTGCAGAGTCTCCTTCTCTGGAGCCTTTCATGGTCCATCTGGATGCATTCCTCTCTGTGTGACCTAAGATAAATTGTCTGGTCCTTCTCTGGCAGGGGCGGGTTGGACTCAATGATCTCTTTGGGTCCCTTCCAACCCCTGACATGCTGTGATCTGGTGACATATGGTGAGCTATGGTACTGCTTCCACAGCAGTAACTGAATCTGAAAGTATCTGAAAGGCTCCATAAAGAAAAGTAGCTGGGTGAGGAAGGTTGGGCACAGGAGACCTTGGGCTGAACAAGGAGCACCAGGAGAGGAGCAGGTGGTGATAGTATGGCACATTGGTGTCTGTCAGGAACACAGAGCAAAGTCAGTTCTGCCTTTGGGCCTCTTTGTGCCAAAGCTATTGACTCTGTCCAGCTGCTGCACAGATGTGTCTGTGCACTGGGAATGTGGAGAAAAGAGAAGTGTGGTTGATGCTTCCAAGCTGCACATTAAGACCAAAACCACTGCTGGGCAAGGACAGACTGAAAGAGTTGGGACTGTGCAGTCTGAAGGAGAGGAGACTCCAAGGTGACCTTATTGTGGCCTTCCAGTGTCTGCAGGGCTACAAGAAAGCTGGGGAGGGACTTTTTAGCTATTGGGTAGTGATAGGACTGGGGGGGAATGGAACAAAGCTGGAGGTGGGGAGATTCAGACTGAATGTTCTTCACCATGAGAGTGGTGAGAGCCTGGAATGGGTTGCCCAGGGAGGTGGTTGAGGAGGTGTAGAGTGCCTAAGCCACCACTATGGAGACTGACTGAGAGTGTTGGGACTGTTCAATCTGAAGAAGAGAAGGCTCAGAGGTGACCTTATTGTGGCCTTTCGGTATCTGCAGAGGGCTACAGGAAAGCTGGGGAGGGACTTTTTAGGGTGTCAGGTAGTGATAGGACCAGAGGAAACAGAACAAAGCTAGAAATGGGTAGATTCAGCCTGGATGTTAGGAAGAGGTTCTTCAGCATGAGAGTGGTGAGACCCTGGAAGGGGTTGCTCAGGGAGGAGGTCAAGACTGTCCCTGGAGGTGTTTAAGGCCAGGCTGGATGATGCTTTGGACAACTTGAGCTAGTGTGAGGTGTCCCCCGCCATGGCACTGGCATTGGAACTGGATGATCCTTGTGGTCCCTTCCAATCCTGACTGATTCTATGATTCTATGATTCTGAGTGCTTCCTAACATCCAACCTAAACCTAATGATTCCATGATTCTATGACTGTTAGGAGATGGAAACAACTGCATGCAATAAATCCTGCATTCTGCTTTCTGAAGTGCAGTGGTGGTGCTGCCCATGTCTGCCCTTTGTTGCCAGCAGTGGGACAACCCTCGCTTAGGCTTACCTGAACAGGGATTTAAAGGGAGTTGTGTGCTGTGGCAACACCAGATGTGGGCCCATGTGGAAACAGGAGCCCTTGCACTGAAAAAATGCAACTTCCAGCTTGGAAGCAGCAAACAAGTCCTTGGAGATTCTGCCAGTCCAAAGCACAGAAGCTGCCAGCACAACTGTGAGTACTGGCAGAAGTCAAGGTGCTACTTGTGCAGCAATAAAGAACTGGCACAGGCTGCCCAGGGAGGTTGTGGAACCCAGAATCACAGAAGGTGATCTTTGGTCTTTGATCACCTTCTGTGATTTTGGGCTCCACAACCTCCCTGGAGGTGTTCAAGGACAGGCTGGATGAGACCTTGAGTGACCTGTTCTAGTGGGAGGTGTCCCTGCCTATGGCACAGGGGGGTTGGAACTGGCTGAGCTTTGAGGTCCTTTCCAACCTAAACCATTCTGTGATTCCTAGTTACTAATGGATATAAAACTTAATACCAATTATTAATTTTGCATAGTTCATAACATACCTGTTGGCAGTAACTATCCATGGAACTGAAGCTCAGCTAACTTTGCCTTTTTGTTTCTTTGTGCTCCTGTTCATCGTCCGTTTGAGCCACCCCAGGGTGACAACGAGGCAAAGGCAGGAGTGGTGATGCACTGAGTGCAGCATTAACTCAGTGACTCTGGTTTGTGTTGGCAGTGTTCCTACATCCCTCCCTGTGCAAGAGACGACCAGGAGAACTCTGAGAATGTCACCTACAAGCAGAGATACTGGAAGGAGAAAGTGGGGTCACAGCCATTCACCTGCTATTTTAACCAGCACTTGAGGTGAGTTGCCTGCACCTGCACAGGCAGAAGTGCTCCTGCAGTGGTTTGGCAGCTGTACATTGCTTTTGCTTGCTGACAGATGTAATTGGCGTGCCTGTGTGGATCACAGACTTGTGTCAGGGTCTGAAAGGGACCTCCAAAGCTCAGCCAGTCCAACCCCACCCCTGCCAGAGCAGGAGCACCTACAGCAGGTCACACAGGAACACATGCAGGCAGCTCTTGATTATCTCCAGAGAGGGAGACTCCACAACTCCCCTGGGCAGCCTGTGCCAGGCTTCTGTCACCCTCACAGGGGAAAAAATACCCCATTGTCTCCATGGCACTTCCTATACCTCAACTCCCACTCATTGGCCTTTGTCCTGGCACTGGTCATCACCCAGCAAGAGTCTGGCTCCATCCTCTTGGCTCTCACTTTTACATCTTTATAAACATTTAGGAGGTGCCCCCTCAGGCTCCTCTGCAATCACCCTCATAGCTCTCCATCACAGAATCACAGAATTAACCAGGTTGGAAAAGACCTCTGAGATAAAGAGGTTTGTGTGCCACATACTTTTTGGCATCTGACTCCTGCAGCTATCTGATATCCTCTTCATACTCTGTCCTCTTCATAGACACTGTCATTTCACAGAATCACAGATTTAACCAGGTTGGAAATTACCTTCCAGATCATTGAGTCCAACCTTTCACCTAACACCTTCTCATGCACCCATGCCACCAAGTGCCTCTTAAACACATCCAAGGACAGGGACTCCACCACCTCCCTGGGCAGCCCATTCCAATGCCAATCACTCTGTCAAGAACTTCTTCTTAACATCCAGCTTGAACCTGCCCTGGCACAGCTTGAGGCTGTGTCCTCTTGTTCTGTCCCTGGGTGCCTGGCAGGAGAGATCAAACCCACCTGGCGACAACCTCCCTTCAGGCAGTTGTAGACTCTCTCCAGCAGGTCCCTGTCTCTCTTGAACTGGGGAGCCCAAAACTGGACACAGTATTCCAGCTGTAGCCTCACCAGGGCAGAGCAGAGGGGGAGAAGGACCTCCCTAAACCTGCTGCACACAGTTTTCTTCATGCACCCCAGGATACCATTGGCCTTCTTGGCCACAAGAGCACATTGCTGTCCCATGCAGAACTTGCTGTGCAGTAGGATTCCAAGGTTTTTCTCCATGTAGAATGATGAGGCAGGAAATAAAAGACAGTGTGGTGTCAGCAACTCCTGGTTGCCGCAGTGTGCAAGCTTGCTGGGAAGGGAAACATTGCACCCATCTGTATAAAGGGTTAAAAAAGAGGACCCTGGAAACTATGAGCCTGACAGCCTCTGTGCCTGGGAAGATCATGGAGCAGATTGTCCTGGAAGCTGTACTGGAATACATGGAGTACAGGAAGGTGATTTGAGACAGCCAACATCGCCTCAACGGCAAGTCCTGCCTGACCAGCCTAGTGGCTTTTTAGGTGAGGCTCCATCCCTGGAGCTATTCAAGGTGAGGCTGGACAAGGCTCTGAGCAACCTGATCTAGTGGAGATGTCCCTGTTGACTGCAGGGGGACTGGGCAAGATGAGTTTTGGAGGTCCCTTTGAACCCCATTGTGTTGGTTTGTGGCTAATTGGAATATTTTAATAGAGAAAATTACACTATAGGCTGTGAAAGGAAAACATGGTGATGTCTACTTCACTCATAGGCTTGCTGAGATGTTTAGGAAAAGAGCTGAAAACATTAGATAAGGCAGTCTAAGTCAGTCAGTCTGTAGGGGCACAGCGTCTGGGTCTAGCAGCTTCTGGCTCTTTCTCCACTTTGCTGATTAATCTCACTAACCACTTTTCTTCTAACCTCCCCTGGCCAATCCTCCAAGCTCACCTTGCGTGTAAGGCAAACCTTGGGGTAAGGTACAGGGGTGGGGAGAAGGTGGAAGGGTGGTTGGGAGCCCCTCCTGGGGTCTCTGATTTCTGGGAGGGGAGTTGTGTTTCTGTATTCCCTTTAACTTGTCTATGTCTGTAACTATTCCTGTCTATAGTGTATATCTCTGCTGTACATTGTGCTGAGCTGTAAATAGAGCTTCAGTCCTTAACTTCCAGCCAGATGAGTCTAGTCTGGGTCATTTTACAATGTGTGTGGGGGGGCCAGGGAACTCCCAAACCATCACATCCAACCATTCTGTGATTGTTTGGTTTTGTGCCATTGGCTGGGTCTTGCCCTCCACTGAAGAAAATTAGCTTTTAGAGTCCTTGGAGAGAAGTAGGAGCCTTTCACCCTGGCCAAAACTCAGTGCCTAGTATAGCTCAGATATCATCTCCTGTAAAGGAGCCTAAGATGACCTGCTCAGAAGAAGACCCCTAGGTGATAGATGTCCAGAGCTAGCTGAGCTGGCTTCAAACATCCCATCTGTAGGTGAAGCAAAGGTATTTTCCTTCCTGAAGTTGCATAGTGCCTGTGGTCTGCCATTTGGGTAGGCTGAAAATGAGGAATGGTGCAACACTCGGGCAAGGCATTTTCCCTATGGCTGCTGCATCCTGTCTTGCTAAATGTTCTACCCAGGGCCATAGCTGCTGTGAAAGGCTGCCTTTTGCTGCTCAGACACCAAGGTGTGCATAGCAGAAGAAAAGCTGAGTGCCAGAGATACTTGAAGGTAGGCTAAGCCAGGATGTGTGCACCATCTATTTTCTTCTGGAGGCAGGAATGAGCTCTGAAAGGTGACACTTTGCTGATTTAGGGATGTGCTTGCTTACCTATGCTTTTAGTGCTAAGGTGATCAAACATCTTGTAAAGCAGTTAAAAAAAGAACCCCAAACGTACCAACTGAGGGAAAATCTGTTCACTGTAAAGCAGTATTTGGTTAATGAAGTGGATAAGCTAACTCTTCTGTGTCAGGCTGTGTAAAACAGAGAGGCAGGTTCCTTAGAGAAAGTCATATTTATTAATCATAGAACAGTCCAGGCTGGAAGGGACCTCCAAAGCTCATTTGGTCCAACCCCCCTCTGCACTCAGCAAGGACATCCTCAACTAAATCAGGTTGCTCAGAGCCCTTTGCAGCTTCACCTTGAATATCTCCAGGCATGGGGACCCAACTACCTCCCTGGGCAACCTGTTGCAGTGTTCCACCATTGCCATGCTGAAGAACTTCTTCCTAACATCCAGTCTGAATCTACTCACTCCTAGTTTTGCTCCATTCTTTTTCTCCTCAGTCCTTTCACTACCTGACACATCTCCCCAGCTTTCCTGTAGGTCTCCTGTAGATACTGGAAGGCCACAATAAAGTCTCCTGTGAGCCTTCTCTTCTCCAGACTGAATAAGAGTCCCAGTGCTTAGCTGAAAAATGCCTTGCCATTGCATGTCCTTACCTTCAGTGCCCCACTCTTCTCTGGCTAGTTTTGTGCAAGGTCCTGCAGCTGGGTTGGGGTAATCCCAAGCACTGGTATAGGCTGGGCAGAGACTGGCTTGAGAGCAGCCCTGGGGAGAGGAACTTGGGGGTGCTGGTGGATGAGAAGCTCAACATGAGCCAGCAGTGTGCACTCGCAGCCCAGAGGCACAACCAGAGCCTGGGCTGCAACAAGAGAAGTGTGGGCAGCAGGGCAAGGGAGGTGATTCTGCCCTTCTACAGTGCACTGGTGAGACCCCACCTGGAGTACTGAATCCAGTTCTGGAGCCACTATTAACAAGAGGGCTATGGAGGTGCTGGAAGATGTCCAGAGAAGGGGCATGAGGATGCTCAGAGGGCTGGAGCTGCTCTGCTGTGAGCAGAGACTGAGGCAGTTGGGGCTGTTCAGTCTGGAGAGAAGGCTCTGAGGAGACCTTATTGTGGCCTTTCAGTATCTTAAGGGAGCCTACAAGAAAACTGAGGAAGGACTTTTTAGACTGTCAGGTAGTGATAGGACTGGGGGGGATGAAGCAAAGCTAGAAATGGGTAGATTCAGCCTGGATATTGGGAAGAAGTTCTTTGGAAAGAAGAGAGGGTGGTGAGAGCCTGGCAGGGGTTGCCTGGGGAGGTGGTGGAAGCCTCATCCCTGGAGATGTTTAAGGCCAGGCTGGATGAGGCTCTGGCCAACCTGCTCTAGTGTAAGGTGTCCCTGCCCATGGCAGGGAGGTTGGAACTGGATGCTCCTTCTGGTCCCTTCCAACCCTGACTGATTCTATGATTCTGAGTGCTTCCTAACATCCAACCTAACCATACCCTGGCACAGCTTCAGGCCATGCCTTCTCATTTTGTCACAAGTCACCTGGGAGCAGAGCCTGACCCCCACCTGACTACACCTTCCCTTCAGGTAGCTGTAGAGTGTGCTAAGACCCCTCCCTGAGTCTCCTCTTCTCCAAGCTAAACACCCCCAGCACTGCCCCTGCATGCAGCCCTCCAGCTCAGGACCTCTGCCTCGTGCAACAACAAGGGCAAAAAGCAGTGCTGAGTGCTTGCCATAGTGAATGGAATCGCTGTGGGGAAACTGAGTGTGTGCAGTTCACAAATATCTTGGAATCCAAATTGTTTGAATGCCACAAGTACTTGTAAGGTTTCTCTACCCAGCTTCTCTCAGCTTGCTCTGTGCTGCATGGATTGCACAATATGGTGCATAAACCATGACTGCAATGCTCTTGCACCTCTATGTTTTTGGTCCTGTCTGATTTTTTTTTTTTGTTTGGGTTTTTTTTGTTTGTTTTTTTGGTAAATACTGCACTGCAACTCCTCCTGTGGTGTGTAGTGATGACTCTGAAGAGTCTGATGGAGGTCTGCTTTATCCAGTGCCTACTTGACAGCACCTAACAAGGAGGCATAATGCAGCAGCTAAGTCAGTTAGCTGCCCCAGGTTAGAGCCGCACAGGGCTTCTGCCCTGAGCTCAAAGTCCTGCTAAAAATAAGTACATCTCACCTTTTAGTGATGGAAAGGAAACCCCTCCCTTAATGCCTGTTAAGAGAGAATCACAGAACCACTGAATGCCCCCCGACCCCCACCAGAGCAGCATCACCTACAGCAGATCACACAGGAACACATCCAGGCAGCTATTATCTCCAGAGAGGGACTCCACAACCCCCCTGGGCAGCCTGTACCAGGCTTCTGTCACCCTCACAGGGAAAAAAAATCCTCTTCATGTTTAAATGAAACTTACTATACCTCAACTTCCACTCATTGCTCCTTGTGCTGGCACTGGGCATCACCCAGCAGAGCCTGGCTCCAGCCTCCTGGCACTCACCTTTCCATATTTATAACCATTTCTGAGGTCACCCCTCAGTCTTCTTCTCTCCCAGCAGGACAGCCCCAGCTCCCTCAGGCTCCACTCATAACAGAGATGTTCCACTCCCTTCAGCATCTTTGTGGCTCTGTGTTGAACTCTCTCAAGCAGTTCCCTGAGGGCCTTCTTGAAGTGAGAGGTCCACAGTTGGACACAGTGCTCCAG
>VWZE01009691.1:117453-129388 GCA_013396675.1 Eubucco bourcierii
CAGGCTGCACACCCCCAGCTCCCTCAGCCTCTCCTCACAGGGCTGTGCTCCAGGCCCCTCACCAGCCTTGGTGCCCTTCTCTGGGCACCTTCAAGCACCTCAACATTTTTCTTAAACTGAGGGGCCCAGAACTGGACACAGCACTCAAGGTGTGGCCGAGATGGTCCATGCTGGAGCTTAGGTGGCATAGTTGCAATCCCACCTGTCAGCATCTTTGCACTGAAGTGTTCTATGGAATCACATTGGTAAATACACTACACTTACAGTACCAGGCAACATCTTTAATTATATCTGCTGCTTCTCACAGGGGAGACAAACATGGGGCCAGGCATGACATTAGCTTCTTTGAGTTTGGCACTGCGGCAGTGTGGCTGGTGGGGATTGTAATGAACAAGCAGCTGAATATGAGCCAGCAGTGTGCCCAGGTGGCCAAGAAAGCCAATGGCATCCTGCCTGGGATTAGAAATGCTGTGGCCAGCAGGAGCAGGGCGGGGATTGTGTCCTTGGACTCAGCTCTGGTGTGGTCACACCTTGAGTACTGTGTTCAGTTTTGGGCACCTCAATACAAGAGAGCTGTGGAGGTGCTGGAGCCAGTGCAGAGGAGGGCAAGGAAGGGCCTGGAGAATAAATCTGATGAGCAACTGAGGGAGCTGGGAATGGTTAGTGTGAAACAGAGGAGGCTGAGGGCAGACCTCATGGCTGTCTGCAGTTACCTGAAAGGAGGTTGTGGAGAGGTTGGTGCTGGTCTCTTCTCACAATTCATTAGTGATAGAACAAGAGGGAATAGCCTCAAGTTGCCACTGTGTAGGTTTAGACTGGATGTTAGGAAGAGTTTCTTTTCCCAGCAGGAGTGGTCAGGCATTGTAATGAGCTGCCCAGGAAGTGTTTGAGTCCCCAAGCCTGGATATGTTTAAAGGATGTGGACTCCAGAGACTTCAGCTAAAATGTCCTGCTCCTCTGAGCCCAGGTGGCTGCAGTAGTTTCCTGCTGCTGTGTGCTTTATGGGCTGGTGATAACCACCCAAAGTCTGCTTCTTCTGAAGGTCCTCCAGAGTGTCTAGTTTCTGACCTCCTGTTAAACTCCATAGTGATGCTGAGGAGCTGCACCCACTGGCACAGCCCAACTTTGTCTCCTCTTGTCTCACAGTGTAGCTGTCATTACTGTCTCAGGGTCAGCAGTAATTGTGATGGGCCAGGTAAAGCTCACAGCTCACTGCCAGTGACTGCTCTCTTGGTTGCACTCTGCTTGGCAAGACAGTCATCTCTGTGGGCATATTCCTGATGGAGAAACATGTGGTGGAGCTCTCTTGTGTTAATCACTGTGTAAGGCTTGGAGTGAAAGCCAAAGGTTATCATACCAGGACAGCAGGATAGATCCAGCTCTGGCTGATCCCTGAGGTGGGTTAATGAAGTGCCCTGGTAACAAGCTCAGCCCTCAGCAGGACACTGTAGTGAGTTGTCCATCAGTGTGGCTGTGTTCTGCAGGACGAGCAGGGCTTCAGCAGTCCTTGCTGCTTCTCTGGGTGAACAAGCAGATTTTGTTCATCATCTCTTAGAGCCATGAGGAAGCCTGGTGGACTTGAACATCTCCCCTGTGGAGGGAGCCTGAGAGCCTTGGGGCTGTTTAGTCTGGAGAAGAGAAGGCTGAGAGGGGATCTGAGCAATGTCTATCAATAGCTGAGGGCTGGGGGGCAAGTGGAGGGGGCCAAGCTCTTTTGGGTGGTCAGCAGCAATAAGCCAAGGAGCAAAGGATACAAACTAGAACAGAGAAGGTTTCACCTCAACTGGAGGAGAAACTTCTTTCCAGTAAGGCTGCCCAGAGAGGTTATGGAGTCTCCTTCCCTGGAGACTCCCAAAGCCACTCAGATGCATCCCTGTGTGGACTCCCCTGAGTGATCCTGCCTTGGCAGAGGAGTTGGACTCGATCTCTGAAGGTCCCTTTCAACCTCTAAAATTCTGTGATTTTGTGATTAGGGAGTCTTCTGAGAGGTGTCCTCCAGCACTCTGCAGACTCAGGTGTCAGAAGGAAGCTGCTCTGCACAGCTCTCCAGTTCACTCCCAGGCTCACTTGGATGCTCATACTGCTCTGCCTGAGAACTCATTTCTGCAGGAGGTGGTGGGTAGCTTCCTGTAGCTCTTCCCCAAAACTGATGCTGTCATATGAGGATAACAAACAGCCTAGAGGAGGTGAAATCCAGCTTCCGTAGGCTAACCTGGTAATTAATCACTAATGACTTTGCTATATTTAATTAATCTGATTAACTCGGATTCTAACTCCCTCTGTTTTCTAATTCTTCCCCAGCCTCATGTGTTGAACCTTGCAAGTCTCACATGAAGTAGCTGTGGGTTTGAGCTTGGCATGGATTACCTGAAATCAGTTGCAAACCTCTTTGGTCTTTAGGGTTCTTTTAGTGTGAGGAAGAGAAGGCTGAGAGCAGACCTCGTTGCTGTCTGTAGCTACCTGCAGGGACATTGTGGAGAAGCTGCTGCTGGTCTCTTCTCACAGGTCATCAGTGATAGAACAAGGGGGAATGGCCCCAAGCAGAGGCTGGGGAGGTTTAGATTAGACATTAGGAAAAAGTTTTCCATAGAGAGAGTGGTCAGGGACTGGAATGATCTGCCCAGGGAGGTGGTGGAGTCCCCCAGCCTGGCTGTGTTTAAGGGTGGTTTGGGTGTGGTGCCTGGGGCTATGGTTTAAGGTGAATCTTGCAGAGTAGGGTTTTAGGTTGGACTTGGTGATCCTGAGGGGCTTTGCCAACCTGCATGTGTCTGTGATTCTGTGTTCTATCCAAGCCATCATTCACTGCCCACCAGGCAAATCTCTGGCTGCTGAGCTCCCCACAATCTCCCCACCCCCCTTTCCAAGGAGCATGTAAAATCCTAGGAGTGAACCCTGTTACCTTGTTTACAGGGTGCAGCATATGGGGCCATGCTGACTCAAAATCCTGCGATCACCTTCATACAGCTGCTGAGTACCACAGAGCTGCAGCATTCCTGCTGCAGAGGATGTCTGGCTGCATGGGCCCAGCTCTCCAGGCTGCTCTCACCATGGACCTGCAAGTCACAGAATCACAGAATGTCAGGGGCTGGAAGGGATCTCCACAGCTCACCCAGTCCAAGCCCCCTGACAAAGCAGGAGCACCTACAGCAGATCACACAGGAACATGTCCAGGCAGCTCTTGAATAGCTCCAGGGAGGGAGACTCCACAGCCCCTCTGAGCAGCTTGTTCCAGGGCTCTGTTGCCTTCACAGGGAAAACATTTTCCCCATTGTCTCTGTGGCACTTCCAATGCCTCAACTCCCACCCATTGCCCCTTGTGCTGGCACTGAGCATCACCCAGCAGAGCCTGGCTCCAGTCCTGGCACTCACCTTTCCATCTTTATAACCACTGCTGAGGTCCCCCCTCAGGCTCCTCCTCTTCCAGCAGCACAGCCCCAACTCCCTCAGACTCTCCTCCTGAGGAAGATCTTCCACTCCCTTCAGCATTGCTGTGACTCTGTGCTGGACTCTTTTAAGCAGTTCCCTGAGGTCCTTCTTGAACTGAGGGCCCCAGAACTGGGCACAATATTCCAGATACAGCTACAGCAGGGCAGAATAGAGGGGGAGGAGAACCTCAAGGAGTTTGTGGAGTCTCCCTCTCTGGAGATATTCAAGAACACCTGCTGCACACCTTCTACCATGCAGGAATTGCAGAGGGCCTCTTGCTGGAGCTAAGAGCAGCAGTAATGTCACCTGAACCCAGATCTCTTTGCCTCCTTTCCAAAAGGGAAACTTCCAAATGACTAATTTGAAAGAGGTTCAGCAGCACCTGTAAGGACTGTTTGGCATCCAATTGCTGCTCCATTTGGTAGGGATGTTTTCCAGAATATCTGGGATTCATTTAAAGGGAGCTCTTGCTCTCCCCAGACACACTTTTCTTTTTCTTCAACCAAATCCATCATTTTGGTTTGTTTGCTTGCCCCTTATTGTGTGACCTCTTCCATTAGTATGTGCTAAGAAAGAAAATATTTGTTACACAATGTCACTGCAGCTGAGAGCTGCAAGGATTGAATGCTGCCTACTTATGGCCTCCTTGCCAGTTAGCACTCTGTTAGTCACAGATGATGGTGCTCCTGTAGAGGGATTTGTCTGGTTGGGTGTTGCCATTTATATGGCACAAGCTGGTGAGTTTGTGCCCATAAAGCCAATATTCTTTTACTCCATTTGAGGTCTTCACACGTGCCTGATGATGTGCTGGGAGGATTTGGGCTGAGGAGCCTCCAGTGTTCCACTATTGAGTGCACCTGGATTTTTTTTTTTTTCTTCCCTGTTGCTGAGATTCAACTTTTATGTAGCTGAACTGTGCATAATGAGAGGCTTATTCTGTTCTTTGATACAAAAATAAATGACAGAGGCACTGGAATGGACTGCCCGGGGAGGTGGTGGAGTCACCGTCCCTGGAGGTCTTCAAGAAAAGCTTGGATGTGGCACTTAGTGGCATGGCTTAGCTGATGTGGTGGTGTTAGGTCACAGGCTGCACTTGATGATCTCAGAGGTATTTTCCAGCCTCAGTGATTCTGTGGTTCTGTGCTGGCTTTGGGGATTTGCAGGCTGGCATAGTGCAGAGGAACCTGCAGACAGGAAGCTTGGGGAACCTTGCAAAACGAAGGTGCAATGAAATCAGGGATCAGGTGCAGCCTGCTGGTCTGGCTGCACCAGCTCCTCAAGGAAGGATAAAACCCTGCAAATTTACAGCCATCTCTTATCCGCTACCTTCTCAGTGAAGGAAAAAGAGGATATTCCCCTTCAGGAAACATTTTCTTAGTGCTGCTTTCTGGTCAAGATAAAGCTGTTGGATTAGAGACAGCACAATCATTGCACAGTTCTCCTGCCCCATGTGCCACACTACATGAGGAGAGCTTAAGTCCCAGGGGCTGGCTGGGTGAGCCTGGCTTGCCAGGATTTTAGGCTGTGAGGTTTGTTGCTCCAAGGATTGAATTTTGTTGAGTAGGGTTGTAGGTTGGGCTTGGTGATCCTGAGGATCTTTTCCAACCTGGATGTTTTGCTGGTTCTGTGAAGGAGCAGCGGGTGGCAGTTCCCATCCCTTGCCCCTTGTCCTGTGCCAGGGCACAAGTGAGCAGAGGCTGTCCCTGTCCCTTCCTTCCTGATCCCAGCCCTCAACTATTTCTATCCATTGCTCAGATCCTCTCTCAGCTTTCTCCTCTGCAGACCAAGCAGCCCCAGGGCTCTCAGCCTTCCCTCCTCAGGCAGTCCTCCAGTCCCTTCAGCATCCTTGCAGCCCTCCCTTGGACTCTCTCTAGCAGATCCCTCTCCAAGAAATACAGACTGGGACACTTCCATGGATGGAAGTTGCTGCATGAGCTGCAGCTGAGCACCTTCAGGCATCCTACTCTGCTTTCCAATGCTTGCCATTTGTTAGGTGTTGATGGTAGGATTTTCTGCCATGCTTTTACTGTGGAATTAACCTTCCAGGAGCTCTTTGTTGCCAGAGTGGTAGGTTGCTTCAGGTTCATCCACCAACTCGTGGCAGCAAAAGTTGCCAGGTTGTGATTCCCTTTTATCTACCTCCATCTTCCTAATCTTTCTATGTCTTCCTAATTATAACAAATTCTGCTTCCAGATAGTTTTCCAGCGTACTGGATGCCTGTTGTGTTTAAGAGGAGGCTGGATGAGGCACTTGGTGCCATGGCTTAGTTAATTAGAAAGTGTTAGGTGAAAGGTTGGACTCGATGATCTGGAAGATCATTTCCAACCTGGTTAATTCTGTGACACTGTGAAATGACAGTGTCTAACTTGAGTATGAAGGACACATCAGGGCTCAGAGCTTAAAAGGGAAGGTTGAACTCCACTTTAAACTCATTGCACAATGTCTGGTGTCATTTGAGCTGGGTGTGTATAACTGCTGCCTGGTGTTCTGGTTTTGCTGGAGTGGGTTTTCAATCCACAGTGTGTTATTTTATCTCTCATGGTTCTCTGTGATGACCACAACCCCTGGAAGACCTACAGAAACATTCAGGTTGGAGAAGCCCCTCAGGGTCACCAAGCCCAACCCATATCCCTACTCTACAAGGTGCACCCTAAAACATAGCCCCAAGCACCACAGACAAATGACTTTTAAACCATCCAGGCTTGGGGAATCCACCACCTTCCTGGGCAGCTCATTACAATGCCTGACCACTCCTGCTGGGAAAAGAAACTCTTCCTAACATCCAGTCTAAACCTACCCAGTGGCAACTTGAGGCCATTCCCTCTTGTTCTATCACTAATGACCTGTGAGCAGAGACCAGCACCAACCTCTCCACAACCTCCTTTCAGGTAGCTGCAGACAGTCATGAGGTCTGCCCTCAGCCTCCTCTGTTTCACACTAACCATACCCAACTCCTTCAGTCTCTCCTCATCAGACTTATTCTCCAGGCCCTTCCCCAGCTTCTTTGCCCTCTTCTGCACTGGCTCCAGCACCTCCACAGCTCTCTTGTATTGAGCTGCCCAAAACTGAACACAACACTCAAGGTATGTCTTCACTAGAGCCGAGTCCAAGGACACAATCCCCTCCCTGCTCCTGCTGGCCACAGCATTTCTAATCCCAGGCAGGATGCCATTGGCTTTCTTGGCCACCTGGGCACACTGCTGGCTCATATTCTGCTGCTTATCCATTACAGCCCCCAGCTCCCTTTCTGCCAGCAGCTCTCCAACCACACTGTCCCAAGCCTGTAGCATTGCTTGGGGTTGTTGTGACCCAAGTGCAGGACATTGAATGCCAATGCTTTCAAATTCTGTTGTGGTTTTGTTTGGTTTTTAACCTGAATGAGCTTGTTAGCCTCTCCACACTGCAATTGGAAAGCCCTCATGACCTTCCATGGGGGTTTGTGACAAGCAAATGGTAGCAATGAACAAAGAATCCTACTTAATAATATCTGAACACCATTGCAAATAGAATCAGACCATCATAGAATCAGACCATCATAGAATCAGTCAGGGTTAGGAAAGGACCACAAGGATAATCCAGTTCCAAGCCCCCTGCCATGGCAGGGACACCTTACACTAGATCAGGCTGTCCAGAGCCTCATCCAGCTTGGCCTTAAACACCTCCAGGGATGATGCTTCCACCACCTCCTTGGGCAGCCCCTTACAGGCTCTCACCACCCTCTCTTCTTGCTGAAGAACTTCTTCCTAACATCCAGGCTGAATCTACCCATTTCTAGCTTTGCTCCACACACACCCTCTCACACTCCCCCACGCCCCCCACCCCCCAAGTCCTATCACTACCTGACAGCCTAAAAAGTCCCTCCCTAGCTTTCTCCCTTAAGGTACTGAAGGAGTAGGCTCCCTTAAGGTACTGAAAGGCCACAATGAGGTCACCTGGGAGCTTTCTCCTCTCAAGACTGAACAACCTTTATTGCTACTACTTTGTTGCAGTAAAATGCCTTTATTGCTTCCATGGTAGCTACTTTCCACTCGTGAAGGATTGATGATGTCATGTTGTTGTGTGTTTTCTCCCTCTTCTGTTCCCCCCTGGTTGCAGACCAGATGATGTGATGCTGAAGCGCACCCACGATGAGACTGTCCTCTTGCACTGCTTCCTCTGGCCTCTGGTTACATTCCTGGTGGGAGTTCTCATCGTGGTCCTGACCATCTGTGCCAAGAGCTTGGCTGTCAGGGCAGAGGCCATAAAAAAGAAGAAGCATCTGTAAACAGCAAGGCTCCTGAAAAGCAAAAGGAAAAAGGAAAAACCTGCAGAGAACTCTCTGGTGAGGCAGCTTGAGATGCGTACAGGTCTGTGGGGTGCTCATCCGCTGTCTCAGCTGATGGTGGAGCTGCTCATGCCTCAGGATTCTTCTTGAGAGACTGCCCCCTGAAATGCCAGCTCATTGCTTCTTGCTGTGGCAGTATAAGTGAGCATATTCTACCAAAAAAAAAAAAAAATCTGTGCTGCACCGAATATGCTGTGTGCTGGTAGTCCCCAACAGCAGCTCTCCCACCCAGCTCCTAGCCATATTGAAACCCTCCTCCCCCATCCCCTTCATGTGGCTCGTTCCACCTCCACAAAAGTGATCTTTGCTATTAATAGGAAGCATTTAAAATATCTACTTTATGATAGATTGTATTTCCAAAATAATAAAGTTTGGCTGTTTTCTTTTTTTGTTTGTTTGTTTGTTTGTTTGTGGTTTTTTTTTGTTTTGTTTTTGGGGGTTTTTTTTTGCTAACTTTTCTTTTGTTTCTTTCTGGTTTTGTCAGGTTGGGTTGGGTTTGGTTTTTGAAGGAAGCATGGCAGTTGGAAATAGTATTGCACTAATTTGGGGTTGGGATTTGGGTTTGGGTGGTTTATTTTTTGGCGTCCAGACAGGGCTGGAAAGGCTCCAGAGAAAGAGGTTTCACAACCTCTCTGGGCAGCCTGTGCCAGGGCTCTCTCACCCTTACAGTAAAGAAGTTCTTACTCATGCTGAGGTGGAACCTCCTGTGATGTAGTTTATACCCATTGGCCCTTGTCCTATGCCAGGGTGCAACTGAGATGAGTTTGTCCTCTTCCTCTTGATGCCCAACGCTCAAATATTTATAAACATTGATTAGGTCCTCTCTAAGTCTTCTCTTCACCAGGCTCTCAACCTCTCCTCATCAGACAGTACTCCAGGCCCTTCAGCATCCTTGCAACCCTCTGTTGGACTCTCTCCTGCAGATCCCTGTCCCTTCTGAGCTGGGGAATGCAAAACTGGATGCAATATTCCAGGTGAGATCTCACCAGGGCAAGAGTAGAGGGGGAGGAGTCCATTTCCATCTTTCTGGTATTTTCCCTGGGCACATCCACTATATGCCTGTAGTCAGGGGCTGAAAGCAAGAGCAGCTTTGTGGTGCCCACCCTCAGGGCCATGCAGCCCTGGCACCGGCTGCGCACCTCTGCAGGGCTGGCATAGAGGGGCAGAGAAAAGCCGTGTGGCTCAACCAGGGAAGTGGAGTCCCTCAGGATGTGATTTACTGGCAAAGCATTTTAATCTACAGCAAGTACTCTGCAGTCCCAAGCATCCTGTTGGCTGTGCTAATCTCTGAGAGCATTATGTTTAAATACCTCATGTTCTGCCATGCTTTTAACACCTAGGAGAGGCATTTCCCAGGGATGAGAAAAGTGCTAGATCTGAGTGCCTGAAAGCTTTGCTGGCACAAGGCAGGCTGGCAGACCTGCTTCAATTGCCCAGTGTCCATCTCAGATTAATCCTATGGTGTGTCCAAGAGTTGATTTCCATAAAGCTTCTTAGTTTGCAAAATTCTGCATGTTGTGGGGTATCGTAGTGCCCAATGAGGAGGGCAGCAGAGTGGCTGGAGGTTGTTCCTCACTCTGCTGCTTACTTGCTGTGTGGTGGGGGTTTTTTTGTTTGTTTGTGGGTTTTTTTGGGTTTTTTTTTTTGTTTGTTTGTTTTTTTGAGAGTCCACACTGGCATGGTTGTTCCTTTGAAGGAAGGTCAGGAAATCCATGTGGGGAGGTGGGAACTCAATGCTTCATGGTTACTTTGTCTGAGAGTTCTGATCAGTGTTGGTTGCACATGTTCAAGCACCTCCACTTCTGCTGCTGGAATGGAAACCTTTCCAGTTCTCTGTTTTAAACGTCACCCCTTTGGAGATGGCTGTTGCCAGGCTCACATGGGTGCCTCTGTCACAGCCTGGGTGAACTGGCTCTGAGTTTTCACCCTCTCAGGTGGAAGTCTGCAGACCTCTGGAGATGCCACCCTGCAAAGGACATGATGGTTCCTTTTCCTCCTGCCTTGCTGCTGTGGCCTTGCTCACATCTCTGTGAGTCTCTTGTCTTGGCAACCTGTGGAGACATTGCCAAGGCAATGTTTGGGGGGCTGGTTATCCCATTTGGGTAGGTAGGCAGGTTGGTAGATAGATAGAGCATATATAGATACATAGACATAAACAGAGACAGCTGATAGAGAGAGATAGATAGCTAATAGAGATACATAGACATAGATAGACAGCTGATAGACACAAATAGATAGATAGATAGATAGACAGACAGACATATATAGGTAGACACAAATAGCTTATAGACATAGAGACATAGATAAATAGCTTACAGACATAGAGATATACATAGACATATGTATAGAGATTGAGATATATATGCAGACATTGATAGCTGATAGATATACATAGATAGACATAAATAGCTGATAGATAGATAGACATAGATAGCTAAACAGACACAGATAGACATAAATAGCAGATAGACTAGCTGATAGGCATAGATAGATAGACATAGATAGCTGATAGGCATAGAGAGAGATAGACATAAATAACTGATAGACATAGATACTGATAGATGATAGGTAGACAGACATAAATGATAGGTGATAGATGGATGAGAGATATAGATAGATACTATAGATATTATTATTATAGATAGATATTAGTTCTATAGATATGTAAGTTGTAGATAATAGTTCCAGATATAAGTTATAGATAGATGTTAGTTACAGATAAATATATGTTAGCTAAGTTATAGCTATTAGTTATAGACAGCTATTAGTTATAGATAGCTATTAGTTATAGATAGAATCATAGAATCATAGAATGGTAAGGTTGGAAGGGACCTCCCTCAAGGATCACCTAGTTCCAACCCCCGCCATAGGCAGGGACACCTCCCACTAGTACAGCTCACTCAAGGACTTGTCCAAACTGGCCTTGAACACCTCCAGGGAGGGAGCATCCACAACCTCCCTGGGCAACCTGTGCCAGTGCCTCACCACCCTCACTGTAAAGAACTTCCTCCTAACATCCAGTCTAAATCTCCCCTCTGCCAGTTTAAACCCATTGCCCCTCGTCCTGTCATTGCATGACCTTGTAAATAGTCCCTTCCCAACCTTCCTGTAGGCCCCCTTCAGATACTGGAATAGCTATTAGTTCTAGATAGCTATTAGTTCTAGATAGCTATTAGTTATAGATACACTCTGCAGATCACAGAAAGCTGTGACTATGAGGAGGTTCAGTTGTGTGGGTAAGGCAGTTGCAAGACCTCTGCTTCTATTCCCCCTTGGTGATTTCTTATGGGCGGAGGGGAACAACTCTGATTTCCTGCACATACTCATCCTTTACTTTCCCGAGGGAGGAGGAAATATGCAGTGACACAGATTCATTATGGATTTGTAAGCCAGGATCTTGAGGCTTACAAATCCAGATTAACCAAATCCCCTCTAGCTTCGCTCCAGAAGCTTTTGTGGCTGAACAGTGCAGCCGATTCACCCGGCAAGAGGCAAGAAGCGAATTGAGTTGCCGCAACCTGGCAATCACACCTCTGCAACCCGTTAGAAATGCCATTTGCAAAGGCCTCTGGCAGCAAACACTGTTTACAAGGAAGTTATTAAACCATTTTTGCAGAGAGCTTTCCATCTCAAACTCAACATCCGAAGTGGCGTGCAAGGACAGGCAGCAAAGTTATCTACCCAGCTTGGCAGTATGTGATGCTGAAGGGGAAAAAAACCCCAAACCAACAGCAACAAAAAAACCAACCAACCAACAAAAAAAAAACAAACCAAAAAACCAAACCCCAAACCCAAACAACAACAAAAAAACCCTAAAAAACCAAAACCCAAACCCAAACAACAACAAAAAAAACCCCAAAAACCCAACCCAACCCAAACGACAACAACAACAACAACAACAACAACAACAATAATAATAATAATAATAATAATAATAATAATAATAATAATAATAATAATAATAATAATAAAGTAAAATTTCCTGCCCCAGCCTGCACTTTGATGATTTAGAAATGTCTTTCTAATCCCCAGAGTTGATCCTGGAAGCTGGGGATTTCCTCCTAGTAGATTACTGCCCCCCCTTGGCTTTGTGGCTTTCCAGTTTGCTCGGCACATTCTCTCAAGTGTATTTACAGCCAGAGTGGCTGATTTTTTTTTTTTTTTGTTTTGTGGCTTGGTTTTTT
>VWZE01009691.1:129421-167805 GCA_013396675.1 Eubucco bourcierii
GGTTGGTTGGTTTGTTTTCCCCAGAGTCATTTTTTGCATTTCATTCAGTATTTATACTGCTCTTGCTTTGAGGGATTTCATTCCAGTCTGCTGTCTGCTTCCACTGTGCACCCTGCCTTCTTTCACCTAGTGCAGCTAAATCATTGTGTTTGTGCAGTACTTTTCTCTCCTCAGCTTCTCATACTTATTTTAAAAGTTGAAGTGATAGGAGCAATTTTTTGTTTGTTTGTTTGGGTTGCATCTTTCCTGCTCTGTCTGTTTCTGTGTTGAAAAAAAATCAGATGTTGTAAGGTGTTAGAAAATTCAGCAGCCCAAAGAGGAGCTTAATTCGGTGCTTGGAGCAGATTAGGAATATCGGGGGGGGGGCATTTTTTTAAAGGTCATTACCTAGCATTTCTGGAGTAAATGCAGCCCGTTGCAGGGATCCAGCACAGCCTGCAGGATTTGACAGGCTGTTATCCCCTGGGCTCTTGGGGAAGTGCTGTGAGATACTGGCAAGCACTGTGGAGAGGTAGAAGAGGTCTCAGTTTCCAGGCTTGTCCTTCCAGGTCTGTTTCGAGGGATTTGTCCTCGATGAGAGCAACGATGCCTGCAACGCAGGAGAGCATTGACCTCTTCATGCAACTGCTGCCTCAGCTCAACCTGCTGCTGCCCTTGCCAGTCTGTCTTGAGAGGTGGGCAGGGAGAAGTGGAATGAAATTCAGCAAGGGTAAGGGGAGAGTCTGGCACCTGGGAAAGAACAACCCCAGGGATCAGGATGGTTTGGGGACTGACCTGTTGGAGAGCAGTGAAGGAGAAAAGTCCCTGGAGGTCCTGGTGGATGGGAGGTTGAGCATGAGCCAGCAATGTGCTCTGGTGGCCAAGAAGGCCAATGGCAGCCTGGGGTGGGTTAGAAGGGTTGTGGGTAGGAGGTCCAGAGAGGTTTTACTCCCCCTCTATTCTGCCCTGGTGAGGCTACTGGAGCACTGTGTCCAGCTGTGGACCTCTCACTTCAAGAAGGACCTCAGGGAACTGCTTGAGAGAGTTCAACACAGAGCCACAAAGATGCTGAAGGGAGTGGAACATCTCTGTTATGAGTGGAGCCTGAGGGAGCTGGGGCTGTGCTGCTGGGAGAGAAGGAGACTGAGGGGTGACCTCAGAAATGGTTATAAATATGGAAAGGTGAGTGCCAGGAGGCTGGAGCCAGGCTCTGCTGGGTGATGCCCAGTGCCAGCACAAGGAGCAATGAGTGGAAGTTGAGGCATAGTAAGTTTCATTTAAACATGAAGAGGATTTTTTTTCCCTGTGAGGGTGACAGAAGCCTGGTACAGGCTGCCCAGGGGGTTTGTGGAGTCCCTCTCTGGAGATACTCAATAGCTGCCTGGATGTGTTCCTGTGTGATCTGCTGTAGGTGATGCTGCTCTGGCAGGGGGTTTGGACTGGATGAGCTTTAGAGGTCCCTTCCAGCCCCTGACACTCTGTGGTTCTATGACTCTGTGATATAAACTATGCTGGTGTACCTGTGAACGTATACACACACCCTTCAAATCCACAAAAAAATCTCTAAGCGGAACATAAAGCAACCAGCCTGAAATAACTCTCCTGGATGTGCAATAAAACTTTAATTAAAAATCACCTTTGATACTCCATTAAAAACAAACAAACAAACAAAACCCCAAAAAAACCCCAAAACAAACAAAAAGAAATAATAATTAAAAAAAATTCCAAATACTAAAACAACAAAGCAGCAACCTGACTGAGCTAATGCATTGTCAGACATTACCTTACATAACAGAACTTTCTTCATCACTTTGCTGCTAACATAAGGCTTAGCTCTTGGTTTCTTTGCATGCCAATTGTCATTAACTAAAAGCAGTTGGGAAAAAAAAACCAAACCACCATCTCTGGAGCTCTTTCATTTTAGTGTTTGTTCAGCATCTACTGGTTTCTGGACAAAATACTTCAATGTTTTGGACCCCATGCAGCAGGATCAGTTAAAAAAAAAAGACGTGAACAGCAAATATTTTTGTTTCCAAAGCCTTAAATACCCAAGTCTTGAGTCATTTGCCTTCCCTCAGTGTGGGACTGGGGCCAGAGAAGGGCCAGGAGGGTGGTCAGAGGGCTGGATCTGCTCTGCTGTGAGGACAGGCTGAGAGAGTTGGGATTGGTCAGTCTGGAGAGGAGAAGGCTCCCAGGAGACCTCATTGTAGCCTTCTAGTATCTGAAGGGGGCTACATGAAAGCTGGGGAGGGACTTTTGAGGGTGTCAGGTAGTGATAGGACTCGGGGGAATGGATCCAAGCTAGAGGAGCAGAGATTGAAATATTAGAAAGAAGTTCTTCACTGTGAGGGTGGTGAGAGACTGGAACAGACCCAGGGAGGTCTGGAGAAGAGAAGCTCCCAGGAAACCTTATTGTGGTTTTCCAGTATCTGAAGGAGGCTACAGGAAAGGTGGGGAGGGACTTTTGAGGGTGTCAGGTAGTAGTAGGACTGGGGGCATGGAACAAAGCTAGAAATGGATAGATTAAGACTGGATGTTAGGAAGAAGTTCTTCAGCATGAGGGCGATGAGACACTGGCACAAGTTGCCCAGGAAGGTGGCGGAAGTCTCATCCCTGGAGGTGTTTAAGGCTGAATAGCTTGGAATTCACCAGCAGCAAAGTCAGCAGGTTTGAGGTTAGATTGGTTTTGTCTTCCAGAGATACTTTGGATGTGAAACACATAGTCATGCTCATATGGATGAACAGGTTGCCCTAATGTATCCAAGCTAGAGGAGGGGAGATTTAGATTAGACATTAGGAAGCTCTTCAGCATGAGGGTGGTGAGAGACTGGAACAGATTGCCCAGGGAGGTGGTGGAAGCCTCATCCCTGAAGGTCTTTCAGGTCAGGCTGGATGTGGCTCTGGGCAACCTGATTTAGTGTGAGGTGTCCCTGCCCATGGCAGAAGGGTTAGAACTAGATGGTCTCTGAAGTCCCTTCCAACCCTAACAGTTCTGTGATGCTATTAGAAGCAAAGTGTCCTGTGAGCTTTGCTGCTTTTCTGCAGCCCAGACTGGTGACTAATAGAGACACAGAGAGGGAGCAGCACACTGTATGGAGCATTTTAAACAATGCCTGGAGATCTGATTGAAGAAATTAATTTAGATTAGGCTGGCCACAAGTGAGAAGAGATTGAAAAAAGGGCTGCAGCACTGTCAACACAAAGCAATAATGAACAGTGAGCCAGGGAGCACAGGTGTGGGGTGAGGTGTCTCAGTAGCTTTATTCATGATACGGTAAAGAGCAAATTAATTAAGTTTGCCTTTTTTTTTTTTTTTTTTTTAATATGTCAGATCAGGAGGTTTGCAAGCTCCAGTTTGATGGGCAGGTGATTTCACAGCAAATATAAAGAGGCAAGAATGTTAGCAGGAGAATGAAAGCATTCTTTGTACTCCTGAAAAAAATAAAGGTAATAAATGAAGGTGGGAGGGACGGAGCAAATGCAATGCTTGGTGGAAAGAAATGTGCTGACAAGCAAAAACGGGACTGTAAAGCCTTCAGACAGAGCTCAGACAGCAGACTGCTGCAACTGCCACTAGCTTTAGCTGGTGTCTTGGGGTGAAACCGTGGCCTTCTCTCTGGGAGATGTCACTCAGTGACTTCTTGGGAGAGGATGGGGGTACCACATTTATTTGTCCAACACCTTTCAAGCTCCTTTTTTAACCTGTTTTGCCCAGAGAGGAAGAAGTTGTTCAGCATTAGGGTGTTGAGAAACTGGTACAGGTTGCTCAGGGAGGTGGTGAAAGCCTCATCCCTGGAGGTGTTTAAGGCCAGGCTGGATGTGGCTCTGTGCAACCTGACCTAGTGTGAGATGTCCCTGCTCATGGCAGGGAGGTTGGAACTGGATGATGCTTGTGGTCCCTTCCAGCCCTGACAAACCACCCTCGTTTTGCTTTCTGCATCCAATTATTTTCACTCTGCTTTTACACTGTAGATCATCTCATACCAAAGCTGTTGTGTCTTTGACTTCTCAAGTAGCTTGGGCTTTCTTATCTGTAATCCCACTAGCTGTTTTCCAGCACTGGCACAGGCTGCCCAGGGAGGTGTTCAAGGCCAGGCTGGATGAGGCCTTGAGTGACCTGTTCTAGTGGGAGGTGTCCCTGCCTATGGCAGGGGGTTGGAACTGGATGAGCTTTGAGGTCCCTTCCAACCTAAACCATTCTATGATTCTATGATCAGGAATCACAGAATCACCCAGGTTGGAAAAGTCCTCTGAGATCATCAAGTCCAACCTATCAACCAACATCTAATCAACTAAAGCATGGCACTAAATGCCACATCCAGGCTCTTTGTAAACCCAACACAAATGGAGACAGCCTAACCACCGTGGTGGCAGCCACCATGGTGTCACTGCTGCCTCCTGGTACTCAGGTGGCAGCTGCTCTCGGCAGCCACATCTCCATGCGGCACTGGCTCTGTGCACAGGTGAAGCGGGTCTGGCTTTTGCAAATCCTCCAGAATGAAACATTCTCCACAAATTAATTAATTGGAATTAATTGGAATTGGTGGTGGTGTTTTTTTGGTTTGCCTGCTTCTTCTGTTGCTGCTGGGGGTTTTGGGACGTGTCAGGACCAGTGCAGAGTAGAGGGAGAGGATCACTTCCCTCGCCCTGCTGCCCACACTGCTCTTGCTGCAGCCTAGCATAGGGGCTGGAATGCTCTCTGAGGGCCATCTCACTTGAAATCAAACTCACTGATGACCTTTCCTCCTGGGCAGCAGGCCAACAAAATCCATAATGCAAAGGCAGTTGAAGAGAAGACGAGGACACGGTTATTAATTTCTTTTTTTAAATGAATGTTTTATTCATGAACTGTTTATTAAAAAAAAAAAAAAAAGAAAAAAAAAAAGCAACATGTAAAATGCACTCAAATATATTTTGATTTCTTGCCCAGGACTAAAAAATATAAAAATATACTTAATAAATGCATAGTTTAAATTGACAATAGTAGCACTGTGTTTGCTAGGAGCACAAATATAGTAACTCTGGAGCATATGAAAATGGAATAGGTGCTGAGGATGGTTTTCAGACACTTTAGGCACCGGCAAAGGATTTGTGGCTAGGGGGTTTCACTCTACCATACTGCCCCGCTGCAGAGCAATATGGATTTAGCTACTTGCTGTTAGTTGCAGTACTTCTTTACCTTTCAAATAAACCAAGGGACAACCAAACCGTTGTGCATACAAATCTGCCAGCATTGTTGGCACTTTCAGTGCCCAAATCACACAGCATTTGCTCAGTGAGCTAGTTCCTAGTCTCCAGGATTTCCTGTCAGCCTTAAAAACCCAACTCCCAGCCTCAACCAGCCCTTGAGCTGTGAGGTCTCTGAAAATGGACCAGTTTGCTTTGCTACTACCAGGTCAGGAGCCTGAGAGGCACAGCTAAGGGTCCACAGCTAAGCTGCTTGAGTACTGGGAGTGCATATTTATCTTCTGTTCAAAGCTGCAGCCTGTTAGGATTTTAGGTCTCAGAGCTCACAGCTCCAGAGCCTGAACACCTGCGACAGGGCCCAACAGGAGATGTTCCCAGCAGGGCCCAGGTGGATATTCTGTGTGGCATTTTATGTCTGAAGTGCTGGGAAAAAACCAAACCAAAACACATGAATAAACTTAAGCACCTGTCCTGGCAGTCCTTGGCAGCGAAGCTGTAGCTGTGGTAGGCTGTACCTGTGAATGCCAGGTGTGGTTCTCTGCCCTGTGGCCCTGGGAGAAAATGCTAACAGGGTGATTGCTCACCCTGTTATTAACCCCCAGGCTGAGGAGCACAGCTAAGTCCCTCATGTACTCCCGTCTGCCCCAGCACCAAACTTCTTGGCTTTCAAAACAGATATGCAAATAAACCTATACAATATATAATATAAAGTTCACACCATTTTCTTCTCTCTATTCTACAAGTGAAAGGCAGATAGGAAATTCATAGCAAATACCATGGCAATAAAATAACACTTCTGGCAATTTCAGGCACAGATAGGAGCTGTACAAATAACTCTAGCAGCAGAGGAAAAATGTATAAAGTTGCACTTCTATGACATCTTCACAGTATGTCTCTTTCTCTCACTCACTTTGGTGTTTCATTAGTAACAAAAAAAAAATATCATTTATCAACTCCAGCTAAGAACAATCTCTTTCCCTCCCCTCACCCCCCCCACACTTTGCTTTGTGGATCCTGTCATTGTATTGCACAGATTCAAAACAAAACAAAACATATTTATTGCATTTTTTTTTCATTATTAAATAACTTTCATTTGCAAAAAAAAAACCAAAAAACCAACCAAACAAAAACAAACAAACAAAAAAACCCCAAAAAATGTCAATTAACCTAAAAGCCCAACCCTGCAAATGCTTCACAAGCAGAATGGTGATTTTCAGGTAAGCTTTTCCAGTTGACTCTTCCATGAAAAGGACTCAGGTAGCTTTGTGGACAAGGCAGGGATCCACGGGACTGGGCTCCAAGTGTGCAAATCTTAGCTTATGGATCAGCAACAACACTACTAGCCTGGCTTTAGAGCATTATTGCTGGGAAACAGCAAGAAGGGAATGCTGAACATCATCCACAGACATTCAAAAGAGCAAAGTTCTCTTCAGCAGAGGATATCTTTAAGAGCTGTCTTTGTTCAGGCTCCTTCGAGTCCATTCTTGTTGCATGAACAATTTCCCATGAGTTCTGTTGCTCAGCTTAGAGGCACAAATTGAGTATCATGCTGGTAAGTAGGTGTCTTACATTGACAAAATGCTACATAGATACTTTTTTTCTTATTCCCAGTGGTTTTACACTGGTTTTGTACAAACAGAATTGTGTAGAAAGCAGAAGCAGAACAATAACATCTGTGTGTGTGTGTGGTCTCACATGTGCCCTAGCTTGGCAGAGATGCTCAGGAACACTGTGCCAGTGCTTAAGTTTGTCTGTCACAGAATCACAGAATTGTCAGGGCTGGGAAGGAGCTCAAGGATCATCCAGTACCAAACCCCTGCCATGGGCAGGGACACCTCACACTAGATCAGTTTGCCCATAGTCGCATCCAGCCTGGCCTTAAAAACACCCAGGGATGAGGCTTCCACCACCTCCCTGGGCAACCTGTGCCAGGGTCTCACAATCCTCATGCTGAAAAACTTCTTCCTAACATCCAGTCTGAATCTACCCATTTCTAGCTTTGTTCCATTCCCCCATCCATCCTATCACTACCTGACACCCTCAAAAGTCCCTCCCCAGCTCTCTTGTAGCCCCCTGCAGATACTGGAAGGTTACAATGAGGTCTCCTGGGAGCCTTCTCTTCTCCAGACTGACCAACCCCAACTCTCTCAGCCTGTCCTCATAGCAGAGCAGCTCCAGCCCTCTGATCATCCTTGTGGCCCTTCTCTGGAGACCTTCCAGCACCTCCAGAGCCCTCTTGCAATATTGTCTCCAGAACTGGATGCAGTACCCCAGGTGGGGTCTTACCAGAGTGAAGTAGAGGGAGAGAATCACCTCCCTTGCCCTGCTGGCTACACTTCTCTTGATGCAGGGCAGGACAGGGTTGGCTTTCATGCCTGCAAGTGCACACTGCTGGCTCGTATTGAGGCTCTCATCCACTAGCACGTTACTAAGTGATGAGGAGGAAGAGGCTTATGGCCAGTCTCCACTATCAGCTGAGAGAAAAAATGCAAACAGCTTTGTAGCACAACTTCATCATTTTGGAGGCAGAATTGTGAACTCTGCAGGTGCTGAGGAGGGACCTGGCGAGCAATGTTGAAGAGCAACCCCAGTGTGTGTCTGAAAACTACAAACACCACACGCAGGCAGTACACAATCAGCCTTTTGCCCTCAGATCATTTACTGCTGAGTTGAATTCCATTTCCTCAACATAAAAAAAAAAATGCCACAGTGACATATAGTGAGGTAATTTACAGGGTGTCTTTGGACCATCTTCAGAGGGTAATTGTGCTGCTGGCACCTACCATTGGTGACCTTGGGTCATCAGCCATCGCTTGCAGAAAGAAAAGGCTAAATGCAATGCACAGAGCCCAGTGGCAATCTCCATGAGGCCCCAAGTTCAGCTGTTATTAACAGGGTCAATGATCCATCTAAAGCTGACAGCCTTGTTTGTCCTTCCTTGCTAACTCAGAGTTGCTATCAACAGAAAGAGAAGGAAAAAGAGCCTACAGAAATTGTGCATATCTCTCTCTCTGGTTGTGCTTCCATTTGCTTCTGTGAACAAGGCTTCCACTGCAATCCCTTCTTCGGATCTCACTAAGGGAGGTGAATCTTGGGGGTGTTTGTGGGGCCAAAGAGGATGCCTGAGAAAAAAAAATGAGCACTGTTTTTTTCATCCAGAGACACCTAAAAGGTTAACTAAGCTTGTATGTGCTGAGTAGCTGGGAAAATTGGTATGAAGAGTGCTTCCTGGGGCACACCAGGCTACTAGGTCAAGAAAGGATGAGGTTCCAGCTGGAGGAGGAAGGAAGAGCAGCTGTCAGGCTCTCTCCTTCTCTCTACAAAAGCCAGAGTGACATTGATGTGCATAGTCCTGCTGGTTCTGCTGTGGAACACTGTCAGAGATGCCCAGAACATTTCTTCAGCCATCCTTAGGTTGATGTTCCTACTCCCAGGAGAGTGAAGCTCCACTAAATCATGCTGAAATCAAGTTAGTCTTGGCCCAGGGGCCACAGCAGCTCCTCAGTTGGGTACTTATGTATATTAGCTGGTTCTCCAGAGGCCTGCAGACATGTTTCTTTCTCTCAAAAAAAAAAGTGGAATTTTTGGCATTTATCTTCAGCAGCAGGCTAAGGTTTTTTCCTAGGTAAAGTATGGGTAGATGTATGAAAGAAGGACTGTTAGACCTTCCTTATTTTCGTGATGGAGAAAAATTCTGTATTGCCTCTTCTCTATTTGCTTGAAGGGCATTTTATAAACACAAGGAATAGCTAAACAGAGAGCTCAGTCTCTTTGTAGAGGAGAGAAGATCACAGCATGTTAGGGGTTGGAAGAGACCTCCGCAGATTGAGTCCAACCCCCCTGCCAGAGCAGGATTAGAGAATCAAGCACAGGTTGCACAGGAACACATCCAGATGGGTCTTGAAAGTCTCCAGAGAAGAAGACTCCACAATCTCTCTGGGGAGCCTGTGCCAGTGCTCCAAGATGTGCTTAAGCCCCTGGGCTGGGCAGGATACCTGGTGAGAACTCTTCAACTGTACTTCTTGTTAAGCACGAAGTGTTTTGAGTCATCCGGCGGTTAGTACAGCCGTGCCTGCCTCGTTTCACTGCTTGGCCTTTTCCTCTTCCAGTCGTGCTCGTGGTGCTGACATCAGGAAACATCTACACGGAGGAGTCTTCTCTGCAGACATGCTGGAGCCATGCTTTCCCTTTGTGAAACCAAGTGGCATCTGAAGGGGACCAACACTTGGGTCAAGGCAGGCTCAAGCTGCAACCAACTCCAGGCCGAAGCCAGTTGTGTAAAGTGTGGGATGTACACTTTTGCCTGTCTTTATTTCAATATATTTACAATCTCTCTCCTTTTCCAGCTGTCAGGGTATAGCACTGTTCATAAGCAGCTATGGAAGCTGCCAGACTCCTCATCCTTACAGGTCTGTTAATATCCATGTCTAAAGGCATTTCCTTCAACAACATTCTAGTTGTTGCTGGTCTCGTGTGAGATGTCCCTGCTCGTGGCAGGGTGGGCTGGAACTGGATGATCTTTGACGTCCCTTCCAAGCCTGACAGTTCTGTGATTCACAAAAGCCCAGCTGGGAATATACCAAATGGGTTAAGAGGAATCATAGAATCAGGCAGGGTTGGAAGGGACCACAAGGATCATCTAGTTCCAACCTCCCTGCCATGGGCAGGGACACCTCACACTAGATCAGGCTGGCCAGAGTCTCATCCAGCCTGGTCTTAAACACCTCCAGGGATGAGGCTTCCACCACCTCCCTGGGCAACCCCTTCCAGGCTCTCACCACCCTCATAGTGCAATGACACTGAAGAATTCAGAGTTGGCTGGTGCAGTGAACAAGCTTCATGCTTGCGCAACTGCAGCTGTAGAGGCTCTTCCACTGCATTTCCGAAACTCATGATCCAGCATAAGCACAAGTTCAATTTCTGTCGGTATTTCTGAAAACTCACACAGGAGAAAAAAGTGACAGGTCTAGGGGGAAATAGACCCAAGCTAGAGGAGGGGAGATTTAGATTAGACATTAGAAAGATGCTCTTCACCATGAGGGTGGTGAGAGACTGGTACAGGTTGCCCAGGGAGGTGGTGGAAACCTCATCCCTGGAAGTTTTTAAAGCCAGGCTGAATATGGCTCTGGGCATCCTGATCTAGTGTGAGGTGTCCCAGCTCATGGCAGGGGGCTTGGAGCTAGATGATGCTTGAGGTCCCTTCTGAACCTGACCATTCTGTGATTATTAGCTTGGGAGCAGGAAAAAAGAATGCATTTTGGACCTTACAGATTTGGGTGTATTTGTAACAGAACCGCTCCGCACTACCGCACTTTGCAATGACAAAAATGCACAGACACAGGCTGTGGTCTGATTCTGCCCCTCTTAAACCAATGTAAAGCAATCAGAATATGACCTCTTTCCCCTCAAAGCATGTTGGTGGGGAAAGGCCTTGCTAGATTTCACAGCAGTGTATGCTGTTTGATATTTTTCTCCGTTAGATCTACTGAAACAGTTGCTCGTAGTGAAGTGGAGCCAGGTTTGATGAGCTCTGTAGAAGGCATTGCCACTGTCTTAATGGGCCAGACCCATTTCCATCAGATCAGAACCAGCAAGTTTTGAAGTGTATAGAGTAGCATTTTAATTTCTACACAGGACTGCTGTTCCTTTGCTTTAATAGTAGCTTATTTCACCTCACAAAGAGTGAACAGTTCAAAACAAAAAAAAAGAGGTTTTCCTCACAGGGTTTTGTTTTTTTTTTCTTGTGTGCAGTCCTGTTAGCCATACAATTTTAAAATAGTTTATGTGGAAAAGTCCATTAAAAAACAACAACAACAACAACAAAAAAAAAACCACAAAAAACAAAACAAACAAACAAAAAAAATCTATGATAAGAAAAAAAATTATTATTTGAAGCTTCATATTAATATAAACATATATAGAAAAAAATATTTACATAAGGCCAAAATACAATTATATACATTAATATCCAATACACTTAAATTAAGATATCTTCTGATAAAAATCACCAGGCCAATAAATTATAAAGAGTCTCAACAGAAAGGTCTGGCACCTTTCTAGTGCATGAAATACAGACATTAAAAATAAAAATACAACCCTCAAACTGACCCCCTCCTTAGCTAAAGAACGTAGTCACAAAAGCAGGTGTCTGCAACATTCTTAGTGCCTTGAATAAACAGCATCTGAAAACAAGGAAAAGTGAGGTCAGGTAAAGCACAGCCAATCAGCTGGCTTTGTATTCAGCTCTGCCAGCTGCCAACAGTGGTCTAAAAGGTGCTTGGGTGGCGGAGGTGACGGACCCCACCTCTGCCTTCACTAGCGCTGCCAAGCTGTGCGAGTCTGCTTCTATCTGTACTTGGCCTCCTGCTCATCACAGCTCTGATTTCTAGGGGCTCGAGCAAGAAAACTGATCTCTCATCACAAAATCTCAATTCCTAATGTCTACGTTTAAGGAGGTACCTGGAGTCCTGTGTGCAGCTCTGGAGCCCCCAGCACAAGAAGGACATGGAACTGTTGGAGCCAGTCCAGAGGAGGCCACAAAGATGCTCAGAGGGTTGCAGCAGCTCTGCTCTGAGGACAGGCTGAGAGGGTTGGGGCTCTGCAGCCTGGAGAAGAGAAGGCTTCCAAAAGACCTTGGAATGGCTTTCCAGTATCTGAAGGGGGCTTACACGAGGGCTGGGGAGGGACTATTGATAAGGTCTTGTAATGGCAGGATGAGGAGGAATGGGCTTAAAGTGGCAGAGAGGAGATGTAAACTAGATGTTTGAACTGGCAAAGGGGAGATTGAAACTGGATGTTAGGAAGAAGTTCATTGCAGTGAGGGTGTTGAGATGCTGGCACAGGTTGCCCAGGGAGATTGTGGAGCACAGAATCACAGAATGGCATTAAACACCTCCAGGAATGAGGTTTCCATCACCTCCCTGGGCAAATATTTCCAGGCTTTCACCATCTTCATGCTGAAAAACTTCTTCCTAACATGCAACCTGAATCTACTCACTTCTAGTTTTGTTTCATTCCCCCGAGTCCTATCACTCCCCACACCCTAAAATGTCTCTCTCCAGCTTTCTTGTAGCCCCCTGCAGATACTGGAAGGCCACAATAAGGTCTCCTTGGAGCATTCTCTTCTCCAGACTGACCAACCCCAACTCTATCAGCCTGTTCTCACAGCAGAGTAGCTCCAGTCCTCTGATTATCCTCATGGCCCTTCTCTGGACACCTTCCAGCACCTCCAGATTTTTCTTGTAATAGGTTCCAGAACCTGACACAGTACTCCAGGAGGGGTCTCACCAGAGTGCAGTAGAGGGGGAAAATCATCTCCCTTGCCCTGCTGGCCACACTTCTTTTACTCATGACACATGAAGCAGGAGCAACATGAAGGTAAGGTAGGAGCAGGAAGAGAGATTATTATGAGTCCTAATGGGGGAGACAAAGATTCAATTCCAAGAGTGACGAAGAGCAGAGGAGTGATGAAATGAAGGTACAGGAAAAGAACAAACACTGAGGGTAAGGGACAGTGTGGTTCCGCACCCCCCCCCATTACAGTGTCAATGAGTTACACCATTTGAAGTTTTTTACAGCTTATACTCACCTCTGTGATACTCTGGATTCACATTTTCATATATGGGAAACAAAGGATTCTCTTGTTCGCTGCGCAGCTTCCTGGCTCTTAGCACATCTCTCACACACTGGTGCAGATACACATACTGGCACTGCAAAAGAATTCTTGCTGAAGTCACTCTAGGAAAGGTTGTCATTCCATTTTCTGTACTGTGAGAAAGCCATTACAGGCTCACTCCCTGAGACAAGATCGAGCCTGGTGTTAAGGAGGAGGATATACTTCTAGAATCAGTCTCCTTTTGCCATTAGTTATGTAGCAAACCTTTGTGATCACCTGTTTTTAGAAGTGCTGCTAATAAGACACAAATGAACATCAGGTTTCAACAGATCATGTCTTGAGTGAAAGCTCTTCCAGCTGGAAGGCATCATTTGGCATCCTGCTCCTGCTGGATAGCTTCTACTTCCAGATGCTTTGGATTGAACTACATCTAACAGAAGCACATGGCAGAGATAACAAATGTCTTGATTTTTTGTTCTGAAAAGGATCACAGAATGTTAGAGGTTGGAAGGGACCTTCAGAAATCATTAAGTCTAACACTCCCATCAAAGCAGGATCACTCAGGAATGCATCCAGGTGGGTTTTGAAAGCCTCCAGTGAAGGAGACTCCACAGCTTCTCTGGGCAGCCTGCTCCAGGGCTCTGTCACCTCTGGAAGGAAGTTTCTCCTCATGCTGAGATGCAACCTCCTGTGTTCTAGCTTGTACCAGCTGTTACTTGTCCTATCACTGAGCACCACCAAAAAGAGCCTGGCACCTTCATCCTGACACCCACCCCCCAGCCTAGGGTGGGATATGAGCCTAGACATTGCTCAGATCCCCTCTCAGCTTTCTCTTCCCCAGACTAAACAGCCCCAGGGCTCTCAGGTTCTCTTCATAGGAGAGCTGATCCAGTCCTGCAACCATCCTTGTAGCTCTCTACTGGACCCTCTCCATCAGGTTCCTGTCTCTCTTGAATTGGGGAGCCCAAAACTGGACACAGTATTCCAGATGTGATCTCACCAGGACAGAGTAGAAGGGGAGGAGAACCTCCCTAGATGGATGAACCCCATTTTTCTGGTAAAAGTAGTACTTTTTTAATCCAATAACAGTTACAATACAGCTTCTGACTATGTGGGGAATGACAAATTGTCTTTTCTTAGGAGTGCCTTTCACAGAAGAGAGCTAAGAGGACATCCACAACCAGAGCAGGAAGGGTCAGTACCTTACTGACTATTTAAATGGAACAGACTGTACCATGCTTTTTGCTATACTTCTGTGTTTTATGACAAGGGGGATTATCATTTATTGATTGCTGTAGCATGGTACCTTCCAATTATTTATCAAAGTCTACTTTTTTAATATTACTTTGTCTCCAAGATATCATTTATCCAATGAACACATGCACTTGTTCCCCACACACCTGCTTCACTTTTCACATCAGCTATTGCTCTGTGCTTTTTTCTCAGGGCTCTGGCTCAAGGCAAGTGAGGATGCTTGCTGGTACACACTGTATCTGTGGAGAAGAATCCTGCATCTCATCCACCAATTTGATGGAAAGTTGGCCAAGGCATGGAGGCTTCCTTTGGCAGGGACCATTTGGGACTGAATGGGTGGGACAGCTTCTCTGCCTGTGTTACAGTTGCTGTGCTGAGCCTCTGGAGCTAATAGACACAATTTTCTGTTGTTCCTCTGCATGTCTCCAGCTGCAGGCTCTTGTCTTATAGACCCCTCAGCCAAGTCTGAGCAGTGGCTGTGTTAAATTGCTGTTGTGACTGCCTAAGACCAAGCAGGATGGTGCTGTGACCTCTGGCCAAAGCACTCTCATTGTAAACTACTGTCTCTTGGGCTGAGCTCCCCAGTGAGATCTGGCTTCCACCACATCAGCAGGCAGGCACCTAGCTCTCAACCCCCAGACAGATTGTGGAAGCCAATCCATGAATGATAAGTCAAGCCATGAATGATAACCCAATTAAGATCTACACAAATATCAAATGGTAGTTTGTGGAGCATCTTTTTTCTGCCCCCTCCCCACATCTTCTTCACTTCATTTCCAAAGATGTGCAAGGATTACTTCACAGTTTACTGCTCACAGCAAACTTTGAATCATCATAGAAACTCCAGGATAAATTTACTTCATTTGCTTGCAGAAGGATGAGAGATTGTATTGCCTGTGCTCCAAGCTACCTTGATGAAAGGGAGTTGTGAATCAGAAACCATATACAGATGCAACTGACAGCTCAGACTAGCAAGGCCTGCTGGGAACACAGCTGCTCAGTGGCTGTGCACTGACACAGCTACATGCTCAATCTCCATGCATATTAAAGCTCAAGTGGGGTAAGCTGAGCTGCAAAAGCTTCCTGGCAACCTGTCTCTGTGATGCTGATTGTGAATTCTTCCAGGGGTGGGATAGGTTACAAAATAGATCCGGGTAAGACACTGCTGGTTTGGGGCAGAATCACTAAAACTTAAGAGGTTGGAAAGGAACCTCCAGAGATCACAGCCAACCATGTCCTGGGCTGCAGCAAGACCAGTGTGGCCAGCAGGGCAAGGGAGGGGATTCTGCTCATTTCTTCTGCTCTTGTCAGACCCCACCTGGAGTCCTGTGTGCAGTTCTGGAGCCCCCAACACAGGAAGGACATAGAAGTGTTTGAGCCAGTCCACAGGAGGCCACAAAGATTCTCAGAGGGCTAGAACAGCTCTGCTTTGAGGAGACAGGTTGAGAGAGTTGAGGCTCTGCAGCCTGGAGAAGAGAAGGATTCCAGGAGACCTTGGAGTGGCCTTCCAGGAACTGAAGGGGGCTATGGGAAGGTTGAGGAGGGACTAATGACAAGGACTTGTAATGACAGGACAAGGAGAAATGGGTTTAAACTGGTGGAGGGGAGATTGAAACTGGACGTGATGTTGGGAAGAAGTTGTTTGCAGTGAGGGTGGTGAGACACTGGCACAGGTTGCCCAGGGAGATTGTGGAGCACAGAATCAGTTTCAGAATCCAGTTTCAATTTCCCCTCTGCCAGTTTAAACCCATTCCTCCTCCTCCTGTCATTACAAGACCTTGTCAATAGTCCCTCCCCAGTCCTCCTGTAGGCCCCCTTCAGATACTGAAAGGCTACTCCAAGGTCTCTTGCATTCCCAGTTGAGCCTCTCTTTATGCCCACACATGGTTTTTACATCTATCAGGAAGCATCACTGATATTTGTATTTCCAACTTGCAACAAAGAGCTCCATTAGTAAGATGCTAGAGGTAGATCCATCAGACCTGTTCTGATCCCCCTGTTAACAATTCACAGGGAGATTGCAAAGACTGCCTCCACAATTCACCTTGAGTAAAATCAGCTCCTAAAACATTGAGCTGCTATTAGCCTGACTGTGATTTTCGTGTAGTTTTAAAAGTGCAGAAAGAAATCCCAAACCTGTTCTGCACCTCAGGAAGAAATGTGCTTGCTTTTGCACAGTACCTCAGCAGAATGCTGATTGCCTTCCAATGCCATTAATGAAAGTGACAGAGCAGCTCAATAAAAAATGAACTGCAAAGCCAGAAGGGCACAGTGCTTAGAGTTTTCAAATTATGTACATCTAATTTTCTCTGCTCTTCATTCCTTTTCCTTATTATGCTGCCCTATCTGTCTGCCTTCCAAGCACAGCCCTGAAGCACCTACCTCTACTCAAAGCTCATTTACTGGACACTCTGCTAACACAGTAATGTGATGTTAATCATCTGCTGCATGGCTGAGGTGATTGTGGGCCAGTGCCAGCAAGAGAAATCTACAGAAAGCGCAGAGGTTATGGTTTGGACTGGCTGTACCACGGTAAATGGAAACAATTCTCAGTCACAAATTGCAACAGAGCTAAAATATAGCCGAGCTAGGGTTGCACAGTGGACTAACTGTGAAGTGCTTTGAAAGCCTTCTTCCTCATGTTGAGGTGGAGTTTCCTACAGTGCTGGTGGACAGCAAGTCCTGCATGGGGCAGCAAAGTGCCCTTGTGGCCAAGAAGGCCAATGGGGTCCTGGGAGTCATTAAGAAGCGTGTGTTCAACAGAGCCAGGGAGGTTCTCCTCCCTCTCTACACTGCCCTAGTGAGGCCACACCTAGAATATTGCACCCAGTTCTGGGCTCCCAGGTTCAAGATGGGTAAGGATCTACTGGAGGGCTACAAGGATGCTGAAGGGACTGGAGCACTGCCTGATGAGGAAAGGCTGAGAGTCCTGAGGCTGCTTAGTCTGCAGAGGAGAAGGCAGGGAAGGGAGCTGAGCAACAGATATAAATAGATAAGGATCAGGAAGGAAGGGACAGGGACAGCCTCTACTCGCTTGTGCCCTGGCATAAGACAAGGGGCAAGGGATGGAAACAGCAGCACAGGAAGTTGCAGATCAATGTGGGGAAGAATTTTTTGCCTGTAAGGGTGACAGCACTGGAACAGGCTGCCCAGAGAGGTTGTGGAGTCTCCTACTCTGGAACCTTTCCAGCCCTGTCTGGATGTGTTCCTGTGTGACCTGCGGTGGATCCTCTGCTCCTGCTGTGGCAGGGGAGTTGGACTGGAAGCTCTCCAAAGGTCCCTTCCAACCCCTAACATCCTGTGATCCTTGAAGATGAGAGACTGACTGCTACATACTGTAGCTGGTGTTGCTGTATTGAAGTCTACCCAGGCCTTACCTCTGTCTGAACCATGTGAACCCGGTGAAGCCTCAGGTCATGTACTGCTGCGTAAATGTCAACGGTGTCCTTTGAATCCAGCTGCTGCAGAATTCGGTCCAGGGCAATGAACGTGCCAGTCCTGCCAACACCAGCACTGGAAAAGAAAACAAGCCACAAGCTGCAGCAGCTCTGTTCTGAGGACAGGCTGAGAGAGTTGGGGCTCTGCAGCCTGGAGAAGAGAAGGTTTCCAGACTTTGGAGTGGCCTTCCAGTATCTGAAGGTGGCTCCAGGAGGGCTGGGGAGGGACTACTGACAGGGTCTTGGAATGACAGGAGGAGGAGGAATGGGTTTAAAGTGGCAGAGGGGAGATTGAAACTGGATGTTTGGAAGTTCTTTGCAGTGAGGATGATGAGACACTGGCACAGGTTGCCCAGGGAGGTTGTGGAGCACAGAAGCAGAGAATGTGATCTCTGATCACATTCTCTGCTTCTGTGCTCCACAACCTCCCTGGAGATGTTCAGGACCAGGTTGGATGAGGCCTTGAGGGACCTGTTCTAGTGGGAGGTGTCCCTGCCTATGGCACAGAGGGGTTGGAACTGGCTGAGCTTTGATGTCCCTTCCAACCTAAACCATTCTATGATTCTCTGGTTTTCCCAAGGGGATGCACAAAGGATCTGTGCCACTGATCTTTAGCTGCTGCACATACCTGCAGTGCACTATAGTTGGTCCTGTGTTTGGGGTCCTGTTGATATAATCCCTCACAGTTCTCACAAACTGGATCAGGGACTGGGTGGTTTCTGGCACACCATGATCTGGCCAAACAGTGTAGTGGAAGTGGCGAATGAGCCTTGTTGAGTCAAGTTGCTCTTCCTGTTGGAATACCAAAGTATGGGTCACGGGAACAGAGGAGGAAGGAGGACAGACATACAACAGGCATCTTCAGAACAGTGCTGCCTGAGATGAGCTGGGCATGATGCAATGTGCTAGAGTAGAAGAAGCCTTCCTAATTTAGCCTTGCCAATTAATAACAACAATAAAGCCAGAAGGCAAACATACACTGCAGATTTTAAACTCTCGTATTGTCCACTCCGGGAGCACTGATTCAGACAGCATCTCAACGATCAGATCTCCATAGTACAAGGAATCCTGGTCAAGGGGCCAGTAGTGATCACACTTCACCTGCAGGGACACAGAAAAAGGTAGACTTAGTGTCAGTAACAACTGTAAGCAATGCCTCCATCCAGCAATGGCAGAAGCAGACTTCAGTCTTCCTGTGCAAGCTGATGAAGTAAAAAAACCAGCAGCTCTATTCAGAAGCAGATACCAGTCCCTGCCACTGTCAGATCAGCAAACAGGGCCCAGGATAGTAATGGGCTAGGATGGGACTGGGAAGTCAAAGTTCTCATCACAGATGTTTGTGGCTGGAGGAACAAGAAGCACTCTACTGGTACTCTCCTTCTGGATGCCACAACATTTTCTGCACCAACTCTTCTCAGAGTTCTGTTTGGATGAGGGCCAGGCCTCCAGTGCCTGCTTCCACCTCTCTTCTCGAGACATACCAGTGGGATCTTATTCAGAGCCAATTAGGTGCAGAAGGAGACAGCTCACTGTCTGTCCTGCATTTGCTTTTGCTATCTCATTAAGAAAAAGGGTAACCTGAAAGGAAATATCCTCACATGTGCCACTAGATAATTGCTACTTCAAGTCTGTTTAATCTTTTTTATAGACCTAGTCCCTGCCTTACAAAGAGTGAAGAATGCATTCACACTTGAGGAGGTGGTTTGCTGAGACAGTTAAACAACCTACACTCAGTAAGAATGTTCAGTGTGTGAGTGGTGTCTTTGCTTACCATATCAGTTTAAGAAAGATGTTGGGGTGCTTGAAGGTGTCCAGAGAAGGGCACCAAGGTTAGGGAGAGGGCTGGGGAGGAGCACAGCCCTGTGAGGAGAGACTGAGGGAGCTGGGGGTGTGCAGCCTGCAGAAGAGGAGGCTCATTGCTATCTACAACTACCTGAAAGGAGGTTGTAGCCATGTAGGGTTGGGCTCTTCTGCCAGGCACCCAGGGACAGAAGAAGAGGACACAGCCTCAAGCTGTGCCAGGGCAGGTTCAGGTTGGATGTTAGGAAGAAGTTCTTCCCAGTAAGAGTGATTGCATTGGAATGGGCTGCCTGGGGAGGTGGTGGAGTCCCCATCCCTGGAGGTGTTTAAGAGGAGGCTGCATGAGGCACTTGGTGCCATGGGTTAGTTAATTAGAAGGTGTTAGATTGGACACAATGATCTTAAAGTTCTTTTCCAATCTAATTAATTCTGTGATTCTGTGATCAGTGAGAATTCCAAGACCAACATTTGTGCTATAGACCTTATATTTAAGGCAGTAGACAATCAGAACTGATGTGATAAAGAGACATTTTATGCTGGTGATTGTTCTGCATGCTTACAGGGATTATATTAGTAGTAGTGAGCAATGTCCTGGATTAGTGTGCTGGTTTAAAACTAATTGGAATACTTTAATGAGAGACATCAGCTCATTTGTTGTAAAAAGAAAATAATGATGAAGTCTGTATCATTCGTTGGTTTGCTGAGAGGGATAAAAAGACAAAACGTCAATAATTTGTCCCACTTCTTTCCAGGACACTGCTTCCTTTTGCTTCTCCTTCACTCTGCTCTAATATCTCTACACTAACAAATAACAGCATAAGCTTTGCTGGTTGGTTTTGTTTGTCTGCCTGGGAAAGTAGAGAGAGAGAGAGAGAAAGAGAGGGTAGCTTTGAGCCCCTTGTGGGCAGTTTCCTTTGTCCAGGAGGGAGTTTGGATTTCTGTATTATCTCTAATTCATAAATAACTGAAAATACTTGTAAATACATTGTGTAAATAGGCTTGCATTTTTAAATTTGCTGTAAATAGAGCTTCAGCTTACTTCCAAGNTCTACACTAACAAATAACAGCATAAGCTTTGCTGGTTGGTTTTGTTTGTCTGCCTGGGAAAGTAGAGAGAGAGAGAGAGAAAGAGAGGGTAGCTTTGAGCCCCTTGTGGGCAGTTTCCTTTGTCCAGGAGGGAGTTTGGATTTCTGTATTATCTCTAATTCATAAATAACTGAAAATACTTGTAAATACATTGTGTAAATAGGCTTGCATTTTTAAATTTGCTGTAAATAGAGCTTCAGCTTACTTCCAAGCTGTCTGAGCTGGTCTGGTAAATCTCAATAGTGGGGAGGAGCACTGAGGTCTGATCCTAACGCTATAGCCTTGCCAACCTCATAAAATTCAACAAGGCCAAGTGTAAGGTCCTGCACCTGGGTAGGCACAATCCCAAGCACAAATCCAGGCTGGGTGGTGAATGGCTGGAGAGCAGCCCTGAGGAAAAGGACCTTGGAGTCTGGGTTGATGAAAAGCTCAACATGAGTCTGCAGTGTGCACATGCAGCCCAGACAGCAACCGAGTCCTAGGCTGCATCAAGAGAAGCGTGGCCAGCAGGGCAAGGGAGGGGATTCTGCCACTTTACTCTGCTCTTGTCAGACCCCACCTGGAGTACTGTGTGCAGTTCTGGAGCCCTCAGCACAGGAAGGACATGGAAGTGTTGGAGCGGGTCCAGAGGAGGCCACGGAGATGCTCAGAGGGCTGCAGCAGCTCTGCTATGAGGACAGGTTGAGAGAGTTGGGGCTCTGCAGCCTGGAGAAGAGAAGGCTTCGAGGAGACCTGATAGTAGCCTTCCAGTATCTGAAGGGGGCCTACAGGAAGGCTTGGGAGGGACTATTTACAAGGTCTTGCAATGACAGGACAAGGGGCAATGGGTTTAAGCTGGCAGAGGGAAGATTTAGACTGGATGTCAGGAGGAAGTTCTTTGCAGTGAGGGTGGTGAGGCACTGGCACAGGTTGCCCAGGGAGGTTGTGGCTGCTCCCTCCCTGGAGGTGTTCAAGGTCAGGTTGGACGAGGCCTTGAGTGAGTTGTACTAGTGGGAGGTGTCCCTGCCTATGGCAGGGGGTTGGAACTACATGATTCTTGAGGTCACTTCCATCCTTACCATTCTATGATTCTATGATTCTGCATTCTATTGGGATGGTTGCTGCCTCCTCACCTCACAATCTTTACCTGCCTCCATTCTTTAGCTTACATCTCTTATCTCTTACTGTGTATCTCCATGTCTTTGGCCTTTGCTGTAAATGTAATGCAAATAACAAGCACAAACAGTCATTAATAATAAAGCAGAGCCACTGCTTACCCTGCCCTTCTCGACACACTGGGTTACCATGACAATGTTGTGAACATTTTGCTCCCATACCATCTTCCAGAACTCATCTTTGGTGCCAGGCAAAGGGCCCTGAGTTGCTATGTATTCCCTGCGGAAATTATTGCCCTGCAAGCAAAGAGAACTCTGTTAGTTTCCACAAAGGTAGGGAAGAAAAATCTCTTCTGAGCAACTGAAAACAGCCATGGGGTTGCAGCCAGGGGTCTGCAGCAACAATGCCCTTGCTGGAACAATAGCTTTGAGAGCTAAATTGTTGCCTTGGACTTGGAAGTAGAGGACTGGTTGGAGCAAGGAGAAGGAAAAGGTTGCAGCAGTGCATGGAAATATTGTACCTGCTGTGGCAGTCGGAGCTTTTTGTTGCTCCTATTGTGGCAGCCAGAGCTTTTCACTATTCTGTTGTGTTCAACACAGACTCAAGCAACTGGGGAGCTACTAGGGGCTTGTGTTTTTTGGGGTTTATTTACTGTTTTTAACAAACTAGCTGAAGTTTGGCTTGAAATCTGGATCACAACTCCCTGGCAAAGGGCGGTATTTTAATCTCAGCCAGTTTCACTACCCTGCAAGGTGCCAACGCTGTCAGGATGAGCTACAGGCTCCACAATAAGGAAGGCACCTGCAGTGATAGCCACAGTTGTTCTGGACACTGTATAAAATCAGTGACCTTTAAAAGTGTGTCCTTGGCCAATTAGACCTGTTATCTTACATAACTACAGCAAGTGTCCTGAAGTGCTGGGTAAATCACCCACAGTTAATTTACTGGTAGTCAGACACACCCACAAAATGAGTTCTAAGACTTTTAGCTCAAGTGACTAAATGAAGGGGGAGTGGAGCATTAATCATCCAGCTTTATATTCAGTTTTAGATGAAGGACAAATTACCACTGGAGCGAGGAGGACTTCAAAATACCATCCTTGAGTCACTTACTGGTATGTAGCTTGCATTAATGTAGTCTGAGCAAGGGTCATCATCCACATTGGAAAGCTTCACTCTGGATGTATCATCTAGAAAGAAATTGATTACAAGAGGTTTATGGCTAGGTCTTGATTTTCAGTCCCTCTCCCATTTACAGAAACACATTTGCTAAAGAACTGGCAGCTTTATTACAAGGATTTTACAGGGAGGGCTAATTTAGATGCCTGTTTATATTTGTACTGTCTCTTTCAACTGCAAGTCCTGTGGAGTGTTCCAAAGACTAAGATATGGATAGGTGAATATCCCAAAACTCCTCCACTGGACTTGTGTCAGCAAAAGAATCACAGCAGCACCCTCCTGGCCAGCAGACATAGGGAGGGGATTGTCCCCTTGGACTTGGTTTTGCTGAGGCAACGCCTCGAGTGTTCAGTTTGGGGCACCACAATACAAGAGAGCTGTGGAGGTGCTGGAGCCAGTGCAGAGGAGGGCAGGGAAGCTGGGGAAGGGCCTGGAGAATAAATCTGATGAGGAGAGACTGAAGGAGCTGGGGATGGTTAGTGTGAAACAGAGGAGGCTGAGGGCACACCTCATTGCTGTCTACAGCTATCTGAAGAGACATTGTGGAGAGGCTGCTGCTGTCCTCAAGTTGAGGCTGGGGAGGTTTAGTTTGGACATTAGGTAAAAGTTTTTCATGGAGAGAGTGGTCAGGCACTGGCGTGAGCTGCCCAGGGAGGTGGTGGAGTCCCCCATCCTGGCTGTGTTTAAGGGTGGTTTGGATGTGGTGCTTAGGGCTATGGTTTAAGGTGAATGTTGTAGAGTAGGGTTCTAGGTTGGACTTGTGATCCTGAGTGGCTTTGTCAACCTGCATGTTTCTCTGATTCTGTGATTCCTTTGATCCTGACAGTGGTGTGCTGGACTGAAGAGCAGTACAGCAATGCCCCAGAAAGAGCAGTGGTGCTTCACCAGTCTGCAAGGATTTCAACTCCACCTGTGTAAGGAGGTCACCCATCTTCTCTGGGTAGAGAGGTGCAGAGTGCCCAAGCTACCACTACAAAGACTGACTGAGAGAGTTGGGGCTGTTCAGTCTGAAGAAGAGAAGGTTCCCAGGTGATCTTATTGTGGCCTTTCAGTATTTGTAGAGGGTCTACAGGAAAGCTGGGGAGGGGAAGTTTAGGCTGGAGGTGAGGAGAAAGTTCTTCACTGAGAGAGTCATTGGCTACTGGAATGGGCTGCTCAGGGAGGTGGTGGAGTCACCGTCCCTAGAGGTGTTCAAGGTGCGTTTGGACGTGGCACTTGGTGCCATGGTCTAGTCTTGAGGTCTGTGGTGATGGGTTGGCCTTGATGATCTTTGAAGTCTCTTCCAACCCTGGTGATACTGTGATATGTGACTTGTTAGGGTGTCAGGTAGTGATAGGACTGGGGGGAATGGACCCAAGCTAGAAATGGGTAGATTCAGACTGGATGTTAGGAAGAAGTTGTTTGGCATGAGGGCGGTGAGAGCCTGGCAGGGGTTGCCCTGGCAGGTGGTAGAACGTGATCCCTGGAGGTGTTTAAGGCCAGGCTGGATGAGGCTCTGGACAGCCTGATCTAGTGTGAGGTGTCCCTGCCCACGGCAAGGGGGTTGGAACTGGATGATCCTTGTGGTCCCTTCCAACCCTGACTGATTCTATGATTCTGTGACTGGGGGGAATGAAGCAAAATTGGAAGTGGATATATTTAGATTGGATGTTAGGAAGTTGTTCACTGTGAGGGTGGTGAGAGACTGGAACAGGTTACTCAGGGAGATGGTGGAAGCCTCATCCCTGGATGTTTTTAAGGCCAGGCTCACCATAAGCTCCTACACTGTGTGGAGCTAGTGGCTTGCTGTGTCCTCTGGAGAAGAAAGATTTGGAAAGGCTGTTTAAAAGCAGCAAACAGATGATCCTCTGTATGTAAGCAATCCCACTGTTATTTCTGCTCTCCTTGTTATCAGTAGTGAATGAATGCCCCTAATAGCTGGAGCTTTTTCCCTCTAGGCTGAATGCCAGTCATTACACCTCTAGTGTGAAATGAAATTACTGGGCTGTGTGAAGCCATTCAGGGGCATACATCTTCAGGGGCCAAGCACTAGAACCTGAGCTAGCAGAGGCATTTAATCTCTGACAGGAAGGAGGGAAGGGATTGGCTACACTCTTTTCCACCAGGCTTGCTGAAAAAAAAAGTGAAAAATAGCTGGGGTGATGTAATATTGCACAACCAAATCTAAAACTCACAGGGCAATATATTATTGTATCGATTTTTCCCTCTGTTCTCTGGCAGAAGTGCTATGTCACATGTCTGGTTTCGACCCACATCTTTCAAGTCCTGAAAAACAAAGCAAAACAAAGAAAGAATAAATGTAAGAATAAAATGTGAGGTGAAAATAATTAAAGGACATGACAACACAGGGAGACATGGGATGCTATCACCTCTCAAAAGGTCATGGACAGAGAATGACTGGGTTTGAAGAATCACAGAGCCTTAGAGGTTGGAAGGGACCTCCAGAAATCATCCAGTCCAAACCCCCTGCCAAAGCAGCATCACCCAGATCAGTCCACACAGGAATGCATCCAGGTGGGACTGGAAAGGCTCCAGAGAAGGAGACTCCACAAATTCTCTGGGTAGCCTGTGCCAGGGCCCTGTCACCCTCACTCGAAAGAAGTTTTTCCTCAAGAGGAGATGAAACCTTCTCTGTTCCAGTTTGTGTCCATTCCTCCTGGGCTTATTGCTGCTGACCACCCAAAAGAGCTTGGCCTCCTCCACTTGTCCCCCAACCCTCAGCTACTGAGAGACATTGCTCAGATCCCCTCTCAGCCTTCTCTTCTCCAGACTGAACAGCCCCAGGGCTCTCAGGCTCTCTCCACAGGGGAGATGCTCAAGTCCCCTGCTCATCGTTGTGGCTCTCTGCTGGACTCTCTCCAGCAGGTCTCTGTCTCTCCTGAACTGGGGAGCCCAAAACTGGACACAGTATTGCAGCTGTGGTCTCAGCAGGGCAGAGTAGAGGGGGAGAAGAACCTCCCCAGACCTGCTGGTGTTGATGTACCCCAGGACATAGTTGGCTCTCTTGGCCACAAGGGCACATTGCTGGTCCATGCAGAACTTGCTGCCCACCAGCACTCCAAGGTCTTTCTCCAAGGAGCTGCTTTCCAGCAGGGCAGCCCCAACCCATACTGGTGCCTGTTGTTATTCCTCCCCAGATGCAGAATCCTGCATTTGTCCTTATTGTGTGGTTCAAGAAAAAAAAAAAAAACCAAAAAAAAAAACCTGAAATGAAGATGAAAACAAACTGAAATGAAGATGAAACTGAAATGAAACCTAACCATGCTGGTTTAAAGCAAGCACAAGGCTAACAGGTGCTTCCCATATTTAGTACAGAGACAAGCCACACAAATGAATCCTCCTGACCTCAGCCAGATAGGCAGCAGGTAGAGACTGCCAATCAGAAGATGTCAAATAGAGCTAGCTTCTGCACTGGCATGAGTGGAGTTCAGGTGAGACTCTTAAACTTACTTGAATTGGTGTGAACAAGACAAAAGACTGCAGGCCTTTCTAATCTCACTACAAGAGGGCTATGGATGTGCTGGGAGGTGTCCGTAGAAGGGCCAAGAGGATGAGCAGAGGGCTGAAGCTGCTCTGCTGTGAGGAGAGATGGAGGGAGTGGGGGTTGTTCAGTCTGGAGAGGAGAAGGCTCCCATGTGACCTTGTTGTGGCCTTTCAGTATCTTAAGGAGGTTACAAGAAAGCTGGGGAGGGACATTTAAGGACGTCAGGTAGTGATAGGACTGTGAGGAATGGGTCCAAGCTAGAAATGGGTAGATTCAGACTGGATGTTAGGAAAAAGTTCTTCACCATGAGAGTAGTGAGACCCTGGAATGGGTTGCTCAGGGAAATGGTGGAAGCCTCATCCCTGGAGGTGTTTAAGGCCAGGTTGGATAAGGCTCTAGCCAGCCTGATCTAGTGTGAGGTGACCCTGTCCACGGCAGGGGGGTTGGAACTAGATGATCCTTGTGGTCCCTTCCAACCCTGACTGATTCTATGATTCCAATCATTAACCCATTGCTTCAGCCAGTCCCCACCCCTTCATAAAGCCCTTGGCCTAGGTTAGGATCCCACCTCATACTCCTTGGACAGGAGGTAGTTGGAGTCCGCTTGAAGTTTGGTGAAGTGTGCTTCAAAATGGGTCACTTTGATGGGACTAGAACAGTCAACAAGGGGAAGAAAATCACAGGATGAATCACACTCAGGATTTATCCAGCTGGCTACCAAGAAGCTGTTTGAGGTATTAATTTTGTTTCTGTTTACCTGGATGTCTTCCGGTTCCTAGAAAGAATTTCAAAAGGAAAAAAAAGAAAAACAAAATGAGTTCATCAGTGAGTGACACCAGATGGGACAGTCCATGTTAAAATGTGCTAACATATGTTAAAATAGTGCTTTAGAAACAAAGCTTTTGGTGTTACCCTTTCTGCCCCAGGTTCAGGTGGACGGACAGTGGCCTGTCCCTGCGAATGCTCAGCCTTGGTGTAGGTCTGTCATGGCCACCACTGGAATGAAAAGGAAAATATTCTGGTTTACTTTCATCTTCTAATCACAGCAAGAGTTGCTGGCACATAACTTACACATTGGGGGAAAAAAACCAGATTTTTCAAAGTCTGTTTTGATTTATGCCTCTGACCACTTCATATTGACAAACAACTCAATACCAGCCAGCAGTGTGCTCAGGTGGCCAAGAAAGCCAATGGTGTCCTGGTTGGGATTAGAAATGCTATGGTCAGCAGTAGCAGGGAGGGGATTGTCTCTGGTGAGACAATCCTCTGGTGAGGCCAGAGCTTGAGTGTTGTGTTCAGTTTTGGCCACCTCAATACAAGAGAGATGTGGAAGTGCTGGAGCCAGTGCAGAGGAGGGCAAGGAGGCTGGGGAAGGGCCTAGAGAGTAAATCTAATGAGGACAGACTGAAGGAGGCTGAGGGGAGACCTCATGGCTGTCTACAGCTACCTGAAGGGACATTGTGGAGAGGTTGGTGCTGATTTTTTCTCACAGGTCATTAGTGATAAAACAAGAGAGAATGGCCTCAAGCTGCCACTGGGTAGGTTTAGACTGGGCAGTAAGGAACATTTTTTCCTGGCAAGAGTGGTCAAGCATTGGAATGGGCTGCTCATGGTGGAGTTCCCAAGCCTGGATGTGTTTAGAGGTGATTTGGATGTGGTGCTTGAGGATATGGTTTAAGGGTGAACTTTGCAGAGTAGGGATATGGTTTGGACTTGGTGATCCTGAGGGGCTTTTCCATCCTGAATGTTTCTGTGATACTGCTCTTAGCTGTGGCACAGAGTTTGTTTGGTGTGGAGTGTACATATGTAGACAGGCAACAAGACTTCTTTCTTGCTATGAAACACTTGCAGCCCAGTCTATCACTAAGGAGGGTGATGTATTCTAAGATGGCCCCTGAAATCATTTAAAGGGATCAAGCTTCTTTCAAAATTGAGAGAGAATCCTTCACATCTTAAAAGTACATTTAATACTCACTAGTTAAGATTCATCTGTAGGGTGAAATGCACAACTATGGTCAACTTAAAAAAATGAGAAGTTTGAACTAAACTTCTGGACACTGAGCTAATGCTGTAATCTTAAAATCTCAAACTGAAATTGTCCAAATGAATGGTTTCAAGAGCTTCCCATGTACAATGGAGATGAAACTGATCTGAATCACTTCATTTTTGACAGAAGACATTCACAAATCAGGTCTTCAGAAATATTCAGGCTCCTACTGAAAGCTAAAAATTACAAGGATCCTCTATGAGTTAATTCTAACACCAGTAGGTATTTGAATCAAGAATATACAGATCTCTTCATGTGTAAGTCATTGTAAGTGTGCCAGCAATGTGCCCTTGTGGGCAGGAGAGACAGTGGCATCCTAGGGTGCATCAGGAAAGGTATGACCAGCAGGGCTAGGGAGGTTCTTCTCCTCCTCTGCTCTGCCCTGCTGAGACCACACCTGCAAAACTGTCTCCAGTTTTGGGTTCTCCAGTTCAGAAGGGACAGGGACCTGATGGAGAGAGTCCAGCAGAGAGCCACGAGGACGAGTGGGGAACTTGAGCATCTCCCCCATGGAGAGAGACTGAGAGCCCTGGGGCTGTTTAGTCTGGAGAAGAGAAGGCTGAAAGGGGATCTGAGCAATGTCTATCAATAGCTGAGGGCTGGGGGGCAAGTGGAGGGGGCCAAGCTCTTTTGGGTGGTCAGCAGCAATAAGCCAAGGAGCAATGGATACAAACTGGAACATAGAAGATTTCAGCTCACCATGAGGAGAAACTTCTTTCAAGTGAGGTTGACAGAGCCCCAGCACAGGCTACCCAGAGAGGTTGTGGAGTCTCCTTCTCTGGATACTTTCCAGCCCCATCTGGATGCAATCCTGTGTGGACTGCCCTGAGTGATGCTGCTTTGGCAGGGGGGTTGGATTGGATGATCTCTGGATGTCCCTTCCAACCTCTAAGATTCTGTGATTAGTTCTACGCTGTGTGTGTACAGATGTTGGGGGACATAGATTTTTCTGCTGACTGGTTTAGTGCATTCCTCCAATTTCACATGCTTCTATGCTTTAAATGCTGTATTGCTGAAATTAATATAATTTGACTTGACTTCAATAACAGAGCCTGAGAAAGGGACTCCACTTACCCAACTTTTTGTCTGCAGACAAATAAGGCAGTAACAGCCACTAACATCACGATCAGAAACAAGCCAGCACTCACACCTTCAATAACTCCAAACAGAGGCTCTAGAAAGAAAAGAGTGGATTTATAGACCCTGAGAAAAATGTATGAACAATCAAAGAATCAAGACATTTTAGAGGACATTATGTTACAAGCTAAAGAAAATGGTTCAATACAAGGAAAAGGCATTTAAACATTTAGGTAAAACCTGGTCTTGCTTTTCTGCCCATGCTTTTTTCCAAACACACATATATATAACCTTTCACTTCCAACTACAGTAACAGAAAGCACAGTTTCATTCTACAGGACTTTGCTTCCCTTGCACTTTGAAGCTTTCTTGGTGGTAGCTACAGAGAGCCTTCACCTCTGCTGTTAGCAGCTTCACCAAGCAGTCTTCTGGATTCTGAAACTGAGGCTAGATAAGCCATGGCTCCAGCCCTATTTTGGAGCAGCCTTTAGGCACAATAATCTGGTCCTGCACCAAACTCTGCAATTAGTTCTACATAGCAGTGTTCAGAGGCACAATAGATGATCACATGCTGTAGTCATTGAAAAACAGACCTGTAACTAACCTGCCTCTGTAGTGATGGGTAAAGAGAAGAAGGTGTCGGCAAAAAGTGGTTTGGGGAGATCCTTTGGGTCTTCACTGAAGAGCTGGGTGAAAGCTCGGATGCTGATCCTGAAAAAAACAGTACCATCAATCATAGAGAGAGCTCATCAGATGTTCAGAATTAGCAGCAGAGAAGTAAAGACTCATTTGCTCCTTAGAGATAAGTAAATCTTCCCACTGACTGCATACGCTTCTTAATGATGGCATCAGAGTTAAATACAGTATCTGGGAGAGCCCACCTAGTACAGGCTCTGAGGTACCCTGGGGTAACAGATGGGGCTCTTGTGCTGGCATGCACAGCCTGATCATGCTTGAAAGGAGGACCACCAGAAGATGAAGTGAGGAGGGGATCAGAAATGCTTCTCAGCAGGGACATGTTCTCCCTCCACATAGTTGCGTGAAGCTGTATTAAAGGAGAAATCATAGAATGTCAGGGCTGGAAGAGACCTCAAGGATCATCCAGTTCCAACCCCCCTGCCATGGGCAGGGACACCTCACACTAGATCAGGTTGCCCAGAGCTACATGCAGCCTGGCCTATAAGATCTTTAAGGATGAGACTTCTGCCACCTCCCTGGACAGCCTTTTCCAGCCCCTCAACACTCTCATGATGAAGAACTTCCTAACATCCAATCTAAATCTACCCACTTCTGGTTTTGCTCCATTGCCCCCAGTCCTATCACTACCTGACACACATAAAAGTCCTTCCCCAGTTCTCTTGTAGCCATCTTAAGATACTGGAAGGCCACAGTAAGGTCTCATCAGAGCCTTCTCCAGATTAAACAACCCCAACTCTCTCAGCCTGTCCTCACAGCAGAGCAGGTCCAGCCCTCTGATCATCCTCGTGGCCCTTGTCTGGACACCTTCCAGCTCCTCCAGATGTTTCCTGTAATAGTGGCTCTCGAACTGGACACAGTATTCCAGGTGGGGTCTCACCAGAGTGAAGTAGAGGGGGACAATCCCCACCCTCACCCTGCTGCCCACACTTCTCCTAATGCAGTCCAGGTTCCAGTTGTGTTTCTGGGCTGCAAGTGCACACTGCTGGCTCATGTTGAGCTTCTCATCCACCAGGACCCCCGAGCCTCAAGCCAGTCCCTACCCAGCCTATATCAGTGCTTGGGATTGGCCCAACCCAGATGCAGGACCTCTTGTTACAGTCCTCTTAGTTCTCCTGGTAAGATGGGCATCTTCCTGACTGGATTGCTGGGAAATGTGCCTTAATGAGAGCAGGCTGTAGTAGGGCAGCACTTTCTTGGTGATGATTGATAAAGCTGAGAGGCACTGCCTGGCACACAAGTCCAGATGGCTGTCCAGTGAGCAGCTTGCAGGCCTCTTGGCAAGGTGTTTGCCAGCAGGAGGGGTGTGACTAAGCCACACTGGAGCTTATGTTTGGTCTCACAGCCTGTCTGACTATTGAGCCTGGTCTTCAACATACTCATTTGTTCAACATGCTCTTAAACACCTGGGTGAAGGAGTAGAGAGTACTCTCAGCAAGTTTGCTGACACACCAGAAGGCTGTGCTGCCATTCAGCAAGGCCTGGACAGGCTGGAGAGTTGGGCAGAGGTGAATCTCAGCAAGTGCCTGCAGAGCCTTGCACCTGGGAAAGAATAATCTCATGCATCAGCACAGGTCAGGGGTTGAGCTGCTGCAAAAGCAGTTCTACAGAAAAGGGCCTGGGAGTCTTGGTGGACAAGTTCACCACCAGCCAGCAATGAGCCCTTGTGGCCAAGAAGTCTGACAGCACTCCCTGGTGCATCAAAAAGTGCATAGCCAGCAAGCCCAGGGAGGTTCTCCTCCACCTCTACTCCGCCCTGGTGAGGCTGCATCTGCAGTATTATGTCTAGGTCTGGCTTTCCAGTTCAAGAGGGACAGAGAACTACTGGAGAGAGTCCAACAGAGGGTCACAAGGATGATTAGGGGATTGGATGATCTCTCTTATGAGGACAGGCTGAGAGACCTGGAGATGTTTAGCCTGCAAAAGAGAAGACCAAGAGCAGATATTATAAATGCACAGAAATATGGAGGTTATGAGCACAGGGCTGGGCTCTTTTTACTGGTGGCCAGTGACAGGTCAAGGGTCATTAGGTACAACTGGAACACAGGAGGTTTCCTTTGTTAAGGAGTAATTTCTTTACTTTGAGCGTGACGGAGCACTGTAACTAGAGAGGTTGTGGAGTCTCCTTCCAAAACACGTCTGGATGCATTCCTGTGCAATCTGATCTAGGTGTACCTATGTCAGCAGGGGAGCTGGACTGGAGGATCTCCAGGGCTGTCCCTTTCAAGCCCTACCGTTCTATGTTTGGCAGTCACCCTCTTCTACACCCTACAGCTAACTCAGGCATAGCTCTGGAGCATGAGGATGCAGGTTGGAATAACGTCCAAGTTCTTCTACCTCGTTCCAAAGCACTGGTGTGGGGTAGAGGTGCCAAACAGAGTGAAGCATAGTTGCCTTCTCCTATTAAGCACTCTTCAGACTTAAGATTGAGCAGCTATAGGACAGCTTCTCATCAAGCTGAGGGAAAGAGATAAACCTGTTCACAGCATAGAGTTTTGGGCATAATTAATCACAGAAATCCCATGCTAGTAAGGGACTAGTTCGTACCTGCAGAAGAGGGGCAGAGATAAAGCTTTTATAAATTCACAGGCAAACACAAAGGACATTGTACAGCCCAGTTATCAATCTACAGAAGCTTAAGTGTTATCAGGCACTCAGCACCATGCCTAATAATGTGCCAGAGCACAACCACCACCATCAATCTAACCTGTAAGCAGTCCGAGGCTTCAGAGGTCCGTCACAGAACTTTTGCTGATCTGGATCACATCGTCCCCCCAGGTTCTCCATTTCTCCTCCAAGATTAATGGCAAAGCTTTTATAGTCACTGTCAGGGTTTTCAGTACAGCTGCTGGCAAAGTAGTTTGTCTGGTAGATGCGTACAGAGTCATTGTGTTTGTACTCCAGGTAGGAAGGCAATGGGTGCTGCTCGTCAGGCTTTGGTCCTTCGCTACCTACACCAGGTGCAGAGAAAGACAGGAAGTTTACAAATGCAGCTTATAGCCTCAAGCTGTTGACAGTACCTAGGCGTACTGCTCCACAGCTGACTGAACATGACCAGCAGTGTGCCCAGGTGGCCAAGAAGGCAAATGGTATCCTGATCTGGATCAGGAATAGTGTGGCCAGCAGGGCCAGGGAAGTCCTTCTGCCCCTGGACTCAGCATTGGTCAGGCCACATCTTGAGTACTGTGTCCAGTTCTGGGCCACTCAATTTAAGAAAGATGTTGAGGTGCTTGAACATGCCCAGAGAAGGGCACGAAGGCTTGGGAGGGGGCTGGAGCACAGCCCTGTGAGACGCTGAGGGAGCTGGGGGGGTGCAGCCTGCAGAAGAGGAGGCTCAGGGCAGACTTCATTGCTCTCTACAACTGCCTGAATGGAGGTTGTAGCCAGGTGGGGTTGGGCTCTTCTGCCAGGGACAGAACAAGAAGACATAGCCTCAATCTGTGCCAGAGCAGGTTTTCAGGCTGGATATTAGGAAGAGGTTCTTCCCAGCAAGAGTGACAGGCTGAGAGAATTGGGGCTCTGCAGTCCAGAGAAGAGAAGGATTCCAGAAGACCTTGGAGTGGCCTTCCAGGATCTGAAGGGGGCTACAGGAAGGCTGGAGAGGGACTATTGACAAGGTCTTGTGATGATAGGACAAGGAGGAATGGGTTTAAACTGCCAGAGTGAAGATTTAAACTGGTTGTTAGAAGTTCCTAGCAGTGAGGGTGATGAGACACCGACACAGGTTGCCCAGGGAGGTTTGGCTGCTCCCTCCCTGGAGGTGTCCAAGGCCAAGCTGGATGAGGTATTGAGTGACTGTTCTAGTGGGAGGTGTCCCTGACTATGGTGGAGGGTAGGAACTAGATGATCTTTGAGGTCCTTTCCAATCTAAACCACTCTATACATAAAAGTATGTACCTGCTGCTTCGGACTGAGCTCTGCAGTTGCTAAGTCCCCAAGCTAGGGAGAAGATCTATGAATACAGCCAATAGATGTGAAGAAGCTCCTCTGCTGTGTAGTGAATAGGGGTGTACCTCCCTATGCAACTCCCACAGGCTATAGAGAGAATGGTATTAAATCATCACACTTACCATCAGCCTCTCTCACAACCACAGTAAAGTACTTCACAGCTCCATTAGTATCACTAAACCAGCTGCAGTTAAATGTAAAGTTGATGGAGGACTTGGTGGTGAGCACCTCTTTTTTGTTCACTCGTATGTCTGGAGGTGGCTGAGGGGGACCTGAGTAATGAAAGGGATAAATGGAACAAGAGAAAGCATTACCTATTTACTTACTGTAGGTTAGACCTAGTATGGAAAATGCAATTCATAATACAGGTCTGTTGAGTGGACTCAAACCTCTGAATCTATCCTCCTTGCAATCAAGAAAGTGTCTTCATCTCCTACAGGGAAACTGCCAAGAGTTAAAGCAAGCCAGCAGTGATTTAACTATAGTAACAGTGGCAGCTCCTTGGTAGGAACTCCTGCAGAAGCCCGCAGAGAAATGCATTAAAGTCTTGCTAAATCAATGAAATCAAGAACTGTAGCTGCTAAAACGACACAGGTTTAAGACAGGTGTTTGGAGGCCACTCAGCAGAGTCACTATAGGGTTACCTACACTAAACATCTGAATTTGTGCTCTCTTTTCCAGAGGAACAGCCCTGAGTCAACCAGACACAGCCTTTAACTACAGAGCACCATCTCGGACAGACTGGAAAGCTGGGTGAAGTGGGTCAGGAGTTTCCCTCCCCCCACTTTGAATTCACCAGACTAGCTCAGATGGCTGGCAGTTAAGGAATGAAGTTGTATTTTACAGCCTAGCACAAATTTACAAGCATATATACACAATGTCTACAGATATTCACTATTATATACAAGTTAAAAGCAATACAGAAATTCAAACCCCCTCTTGAACAGTAGAACCACCCAGGAGGGCTCCAAACTAATTCCCCTTCTTCTTCCCACCCCCTCCCTTATCTCAAAAGGCTTATGTGCAGGGTTGAGATGCTAGATAAGGGGTTAGAAGGAGAATGATTGAGTTACACAAGTCCAGGCAAAGGAGTGTTGTGGAAGGCAAACAGGTCTAAAATAGATCCTAGCTTGCCCCATACTTGTGCTGATGGGGGAAGCAAAGGCAGGAGAAAAACAAAGGCCTGGGCCATTATGTCCCCTCACAAAGTGATAAACAGGTACCCACAGGTGTTTATGCACTTGTGAGTGTCTTGCCCAAATATGGGTAAGCAAGCCATGGTTTCACCTCCTATGGTCAGTTTGGCAAATGCCATTCTGATTGGTGAATCTCTGTGGCCAAAGGAGCCACTACTCCCCCCACCCTGGGCAAATAATATAAATGGAGCTAAGTTGCAAGCAGTCTGCTCTGCCCTGCCTCGCCTCAGTGCTCTGCCTGCTATGTAATACTTTTGGGCTTGAACTGCCTGGAGATCGTCAGACCCCACCTGGAGTACTGTGTGCAGTTCTGGAACCCTCAGTACAGGAAGGACATGGAAGTGTTGGAGAGGGTCCAGAGGAGGGCCACAAAGATGATCAGAGGGCTGGAGCAGCTCTCCTATGAAGACAGGCTGAGGGAGTTGGGGCTCTTCAGCCTGGAGAAGAGAAGGCTTTGAGGAGACCTGATAGTAGCCTTCCAGTATCTGAAGGGGGCCTACAGGAAGGCTGGGGAAGGATTATTTACAAGGTCCTGCAATGACAGGACAAGGGGCAATGGGCTTAAACTGGCAGAGGGGAGATTTAGACTAGATGTTAGGAGGAAGTTCTTTAGAGTAAGGGTGGTGAGGCACTGGAACAGGTTGCCCAGGGAGGTTGTGGATGCTCCCTCCCTGAATGTGTTCAAGGCCAGACTGGATGAGGCCTTGAGTGACCTGTACTAGTGGGAGGTGTCCCTGCCTATGGCAGGGGGTTGGAACTAGATGATCCTTGAGGTCCCTTCCAACCTTACCATTCTATGATTCTATTTGCCGTGCCTCAAGTTTACCAGGAGAAGGCATTAAATGCCTCACGACGCGGGGAGAAGTGCCACCGACACTGTGCTCTCTGCACATCTGCAAGACATCTCCCTGCACTTCTGCAAACCTCCATGCCACATCTGGACTCCAAGAGGAACAGGATCAGGTTACAGATGGTTTACCTCTTTCCCAGCACCCTGTTAGAGCCTGGGAAGATCCAGAAACCTCAACAGCTATTAAGACACTGACAGAACTCCTTTCAAGTGTTTGGGACTGTCTGGAAGCTACAATTCAGCACCAGAACTCTGGAGACTGTATTTTGTGAGTAAATATTCAAGAACCTCTCTGTAACTAAATCCAAGTGCCTTCTGCCTTAAGCAGAAAGGAGTTTCTTGAATGGACCTTTAATGGACAAGTGGTATATTGACTGCACGATTCTCTTTTCAATTTCTAATAGCTGAATTAATGTTTGTTGTATTATTGCTAGTTATTTCTTAAGTGTTCTAGATTCCCTGTTTTCCCTCTGTGTAGTATTTTTCATGAACATACAAAGAGCCTATTATTAAAAATTAGGGTCTGTGGTGAGATTCCTCAATGTCAAAATTAATAAAGTATATTAATTTTGGAATAAGTCCTGCCAATACCCTTAAAATAGGTTAACAAAGCAAGCTGTGGCCAGACAGAGACTGAGAAACTTTGTTATTGTTTCTTGGTTTTATATCCCTAAACAAAAACCAATGGGTAACACAGACATCACTATTATATTCTTTTCACAGCCAATGATCTAATTTCTCTCATTAAAATATTCCAGTCAGCCTCAAACCAGCACACCAGGCAAAGAGATTCAACACGGAACCTCTGCAGAGTCCTGCACACAGGAAGGAACAATAAACTGCACCAGTACAGGTTTGGAGGTGATCTGTTGGAGAGTAGCCCTGCTACGATTGGAAAGTTTTTGCTGCTGAAGATCAGAGTGACAGGAAAATTCTTCACATTTCTCAGACTGTGTTTTGTGAACAAACTAATTAAGCAGGTCTAGTAATACAATGGCAGGCAACATAGCTCCAATGCTGCACTGTGACAACAGGGAGCAAAGGACAGGTCGGTAGACTCCATTTTAGCCACCAGATTACAAGTGTCACACACTGGCAGCTGTGGAGTTGAGAACTCCTTTTGTTGCCCAATCAAGGCAAGCAATTGCTGCTTGCTGCTCCCTGCCTCCCATCACTGCAACTCTGAACTCCACTTACGGTCAATCATGGTGATGGTGCTGTCCTCAACCACTTCACTTGTCATGTCTGCAGAATGCACCTTGATGGACACCAGATAGCGCTTGTGGGGAACCAGGGTCATGATGTTCAGCAGAGATTTGTCTTTCTCTATCCTTTTAGAGAATTCCACTTCCCGAGAATCCATCTTTTTGCACTCGACGCTGTACCCATCGAAGTCAGAGTCAGGAGGAATCCAGGAGCATGCAATGGCAGTGGACGTCTGGGGCCGACAGTGAAGGCTTTGGATCTTGTCTGGCTCTAAAGGAATGTTGAGAAGGTGAAGCTCAGTGTGAAAAGAGATAAACATCACACACTCTGTTACAGTTGAAGTTTAGTGTCTTAACTGGAAATTGTAAATAAAAGTTCTCCAGAGAATCACAGAATCGTAGAACAGTCCTGGAACCCCCAACACAAGAAGGACATGGAAGTGTTGGAGCCAGTCCAGAGGAGGCCATGAAGATGCTCAGAGGGCTGCAACAGCTCCGCTATGAGGACAGGCTGAGAGAGTTGGGGCTCTGCAGCCTGGAGAAGAGAAGGCTTCCAGGAGACGTTGGAGTGGCCTTCCAGTATCTGAAGGGGGCTCCAGGAGCGCTGGGAGGGACTATTGACAAGGTCTTGTAATGACAGGACAAGGGGCAATGGGTTTAAAGTGGCAGAAGGGAGATTGAAACTGCATGTTGGGAAGAAGTGGAGCACAGAATCACACTGAAGGTCGCATTCTGTTATTCTGTGCTCCACAATCTCCCTGGAGGTGTTCAAGATCAGTCTGAATGAGGCCTTGAGTGACCTGTTCTAGTGGGAGGTCTCCCTGACTACAGCAGAGGGTTGCAACTGGCTAAGCTTTGAGGTCCTTTCCAACCTAAACCTATCATTCTATGATTCTAACTTTAGAGGCTGGAAGGGACCTCCAGAGACCATCCAGTTCAACCCCCCTGCCAAAGCAGCATCAACCAGGGGAGTCCACACCTGAATGCAACCAGGTGGGTTTGGAAAACCTCCAGAGAAGGAGACTGCACAGCCTCTCTGAGGAGCCTGTCATCCTCACTGGAAAGAAGTTTCTTCTCATGCTCAGGTGAAACCTTCTGTGTTTCAGTTTGTTCCAGAATTTGAGAGAGAGTTCAGAGCATGGACTCTACAGGAGGGTTGGACTGGATGATCTTTTGAGGTCCCTTCCAGCCCCTGACATTCTGTGACTCTAAAGGAGCTGAATGAAATATGAGATAAATGTACCCCATCC
>VWZE01009691.1:167826-189577 GCA_013396675.1 Eubucco bourcierii
CCATCCCACTGGGTTGTTATTAACCTACAGAGCTGGGAGTTCAGAGTGTTCTCTTTCTCTTGCTTGCTTGCTTGTCCCACTGCCTCCCTCCCTCTGGCCTTGCCTGCTTCTGTGTGCCAATGATTGTTTATAGATTATGGGAAGAATGCTGGTAATATTGTGTTAAGTGGCAATAGCCTCTGGGCTGCTGTGTCCAGGGGGTGCCTGGGCTATTCTCCATCCATATAGGTATGTATGTATTTGTCTATGTTTATTACCTCTTGCATTTAGCCTACTTTGCAAATAATAAATTCATTTTAATTCCAAATTCTGAGCAGTATGGTGATTTTTTACTTTTTGGGGGGGGGGGGGGGGGGTAAATCCCAAAACCTAAGTGGTGTAAAACCTCCACACACTCTCTTCTTACCCTACAGCTCCTAGATTCTGCATGGATGGTTTAATTAGAGCAGGAAGCTGTGAATCAGAATTCCTCTCTCTTCCCACAAAATGAATCATAGAATGGTCTGGGACAGAATGGACCTCCAGAGGTTATCCAGACCAACAGTCAGCAGGGACACCTTCAACAGCCCAGGTCACCCAGGGCTCCATCAAGCCTCACCTTGAATGTCTCCAGGGAAGGGGCCTCAACCATGGTTTAGTTAATTAGAAGGGTTAGGTAAGAGGTTGGACTCAATGATCTCAGAGTTCTTTTCTAACCTAGTTAATTCTGTGATTCTGTGACTCACCTGCTTTCCTGGTTGGCACATTGTGTGCCTGCACTACTGAAACATACCACAGAAGTATGCTCCATTCATGGCCTATTGGAGCACCATTTAGAACGTGTGACATGTAACAAAGGAAAAGCTTCCCTTGCAGATGGCAGGCATCGACAGGTAAATGATTAAACAGAGGTGAAAGAGGTAACTTTTCTCTCATTTTAATTAATGTGATGAAGTCTAAAGAGCTATTCAGCTTCCTAAACATAGATGTTAATTTGCAGCCCAATCCCACATCAAGTGGCACAAAGGTTTGCCAGGACTAAGTTATCTATACAGTTCCATGAGGAGGAATTTTTCCCCTGTGAGGGTGACAGAACCCTGGCACAGGCTGTCCAGGGGGATTCTGGAGTTCACCCTCTATGTAGATATTCAAAACCTACCTGGATGCATTCCTCTGTGATCTGCTCTAGGTAATCCTGCTCTGCAGAGGGGGTTGAACGGATGAGCTTTTGGAGGTCCCTTCCAGCCCCTAACATTCTGTGATTCTCTGACCTTTTCAAAACAGCCTGTTTTGATTTGGGAGGTAGTTGAGGCTCCATCCCTGAAGATATTCAAGGTGAGGCTCAACAGGGTTCTGAGGAACCTGATCTAGTGAAGGATGTCCCTGCTTACTGCAGAGGGTGTTGGACAAGATGACCTTTGGAAACCCTTTCCAATCCAAATCATTCCATGATTCTATGATTTCCTCTAGCCTGCCAGCCAGGGATGTGTAGACAGAAGTACATGGCAGTGAAACACTACGCCTCCAGTTTCAAATCTAGTACAGCAAAGTTCCAGTCACTCTTCTTATTTGATGAGCCTGCAGTGTGCATGCAGCCCAGAGAGCAAACAGAGTCCTGGGCTGCATCAAGAGCAGCGTGGTCAGCAGGGCAAGGGAGGGGATTCTGCTTATTTTCTCTGCTCTTGTCAGACCCCACCTGGAGTACTGTGTGCAGTTCTGGAGCCCTCAGCACAGGAAGGACATGGAAGTGTTGGAGTGGGTCCAGAGGAGGCCACGAAGATGATCAGAGGGCTGCAGCAGCTCTGCTCTGAGGACAGGCTGAGAGAGTTGGGGCTCTGCAGCCTGGAGAAGACTTCAAGGAGACCTGATAGTAGCCTCCCAATATCTGAAGGGGGCCTACAGGAAGGCTGGGGAGGCACTATTGACAAGGCCTTGCAATGACAGGACAAGGGGCAATGGGTTTAAGCTGGCAGAGGGGAGATTTAGACTGGATGTTAGGGGAAGTTCTTTCCAGTGAGGGTGGTGAGGCACTGGAACAGGTTGCCCAGGGAGGTTGTGGCTGCTCCCTCCCTGAAGATGTTCAAGGCCAGGTTGGAGGAGGCCTTGAGGAACCTGGACTAGTGGGAGATGTCCCTGCACATGGCAGGGAGTTGGAACTAGATGACCCTTGAGGTCCTTTCCAACCTTACCATTCTATGATTCTATGATTGCTCAGAAGCATTTTGATTATTTCAATACTTTACTGTCAGAGAAGTTGGGATGTTTGGCTTTATTTTCCCCATGAAACTGACTGATTCGAGCTCTGCAGCCAAACACACCCACTCTGAATATGAAGACTCTTTCCCTTTCCAAGGACCTTGCTTAGACTCTAGCTGAATTTACTGTGGTCATCCATGAATTTATTAATGCAAATTACCAACTGTAAGAGAATGGGTAGGATTTAACAGCTTTGCACCTCCTCCAGCTGAGTGTTAGGGTGCAATGGAAACTGTCAGCAAGTTTGCTGATGGCAGCAAACTGGGTGGAGTGACTGATACACCAGAAGGCTGTGCTGCCATTCAGCCAGACTTAAAACAGGTTGGAGGAGTGGGCAGGGAGTAATGGAATGAAATTCAAAAAGGGCAAGGAGAGAGTCTGGCACCTGGGAAAGAACAACCCCAGGGATCTGACCTGCTGGAAGGCAGTGATGGGGAGAAGAATCTGGGGGGTCCTAGTGGATGGGAGACTGACCATGAGCCAGCAATGTGCTCTGGTGGTCAGGGAGGCCAATGGTATCCTGGGGTAGGTTAGAAGGGCTGTGGGTTGAAAGTTGAGAGAGGTTCTCCTCCCTCTCTATTCTGTTCTGTGGAGGCTGTATCTGGAATATTGTGTCCAGTTCTGGGACATCCAGTTCAAGAAGGACATAAAACTGCTTGAAAGAGTCCAGCACAGAGCCACAAAGATGCTGATGGGAGTGGAACATCTCTGTTAGGAGGAGAGCCTGAGGGGCTGGGGCTGTGCTGCTGGGAAAGAAAGAGACTGAGAAGTGACCTCAGCCATGGTTATAAATATGTAAAGGTGAATGCCTGGAGGCTGGAGCCAGGCTCTGCTGGGCGATGCCTAGTGTGAGGACAAGGGGCAATGGGTGAGAGTTGAGGCATAGGAAGTTCCATGGAAATATAAGGAGGAACTTTTTTCCCCTGTGAGGGTGACAGAAGCCTGGCACAGGCTGCCTAGGGTGGGTTGTGAATTCTCCCTCTCTGGAGCTATTCAATAGCTGCCTGGATGTGTTCCTGTGTGGTCTGCTGTAGGTGATGCTGCTCTGGCAGGGAGGTTGGGCTGGCTGAGCTTTGGAGGACCCTTCCAGCCCCTGACATTCTGTGATTGTGTGGAATTGTTACTCACTGGTTCTCACACTTGCAGCCTGGGACTGGCTGTATGTCTTCCAGTTGTCACCACTGACAGTCCTGACGCTGAACTCATAGAGCCTTCCCGGGCGCAGGCCATAAATTATGCGGACTTTGGACTTGCTGCTGCTGTAGGGGTTGAATACTGTGAGGGGATCCTTTGGAAGCCACTGTAATTCAAAATCATCGTAGTCTGTCCAGTCTGGAGGACCCAGCCAAGTGACTGATAATGAGGTGTTTGCCACATCAGTAAAGGACACGGCGTTAGGAGGGCTGGGCGCTGGCAGAAAGGGGAAATAAAGGAGAAAACCAAACAGAAGAGAATTTTAACAAATGGTTACACAAGACAAATAATATAAAACATGAATCCTTTTCTTCGAGCATCACAAAGTGGTTTACACTGCCTTGTGTGTACAGTCAGTGACTGCATCCATGCTGATGGTGGTGACTTTCACAGACATTCAAACACTAACAAAATCACACTCTGCTGGTTTGATACCCCTACGGGTATCCTTTACCTTTACACCTTCAGTGATTCTGATAATTAAGCCTCCCTCAGAAAAGGTTTGTTGGATAGCTGTGAATGGATATGAATCCTGACAGGGGAGCCTAAACAAAAATCCCAAAGCTTTTGTGTCTTTTACCTGTTCTTCCTTCAGCATTTGCTGTGTTGGTCAGGTCACCACTGTGAGTTATCACAACCAGAGTGTACTTTCTGCCAGGAATGAGCCCCTGGAAATGCCACTCTTTCAGGTCTTTCCTCTGCCACGTTTCTTTCTGTGTCCCGTTTGGGTTGTAAAGATTCAGCTCATAGAAGTCAACATCTCCTGCTGCTGGACCCCATGTGAACCACAGACTGTCTGTCATGTTGCGGTTGGATGCCTTGAGGCCGACAACTGGGGCTGGCACTGAAAAAGAGGGGATTAATATTACACAGGCACAGACACACCCAGGTTGGCAATGCCCCTCAGGGTCACCCAGTCCAACCTAGAACCCTACTCTACAAGATTCACCTTAAACCATAGCCCCAGGCACCGCATCCAAACACATCCAGAGTGGGTGACACCACCACCTCCCTGGGCAGCTCATTCCAGTCCCTGATCACTCTCTCCCTGAAAAACTTTTTCCTAATGTCCACTCTAAAGCTACCCAGTGTAAGTTTGAGGCCATTCCTCCTTGTTCTATTTAGAATTACCTGTGAGAAGAGACCAGCAGTGGCCTCTTCACAATGTCCCTTCATGTAGACAGCCCTCAGCCTCCTGTTTCACACTAACCATACCCAGCTCTCTCAGTTCCTCATCAGATTTATTCCCCAGGCCCTTCCCCAGCTTCCTTGCCCTCCTCTGCACTGGCTCCAGCACCTCCACAGCTCTCTAGTATTGAGGTGCCCAAAACTGAACACAGTACTCAAGTTGTGGCCTCACCAGAGCCGAGTCCAAGGACACAATCCCCTCCCTGCTCCTGCTGGCCACAGCATTTCTAATCCCAGCCAGGATGCCATTGGCTTTCTTGGCCACCTGGGCACACTGCTAGCTCATATTCAGCTCCTGTCCATTACAACCCCCATGTCCCTTTCTGCCAGCAGCTCTCCAGCCACACTGCCTCAAGCCTGTAGCATTGCTTGGGGTTGCTGTGACCCAAGTGCAGGACCTGGCACATGGCCTTGTTGAAACTCATCCCATTAATGTTGGCACATTGATCTAAGCCTATCCAAGTACCTCTGAAGAGCCTCTCTACCCTCATTCAAATCAACACTGCCACCTAATTTGATGTCAACTGCACACTTACTGCTGACACTCTCTGTGCCTGAATCAAGGTCGTCAATAAAGATGTTAAACAGAAGTGGTCCTACTTTATGAAGAACATCCTTAAGGGTGAGGGAGAGGCAAGGAGGTCAAGTAAACCTTACACTTATCCTGCAATTACATCTATGTCATAAACTAAATAGTCACCACAGCTGGCCAAAAAGACAGGAAACATCAGGAAGTATAACATCTCAAGAGTTTTCTTTCTTATTTTGAACCACAACTGTCCCCAGAAGAGGCTGTAGTGTTTGTAATAGGTAGTTTTGCAGATGTTAAAAAACTCTTTTCCAGTCAGTGTCTGGAAACATCTAACTTTGAGGTAGGTGAAGAAACTGCACCACTGCCCAGAGGCAGTCTTACAGAGGGGTCACCTTATGATGCCTCTAGGATAAGGGTTTCACAGTGTCAAGGCTACTAGAGCTGCTTAGGAAACTCTGCTACCTATGTGTGCCTGAGCAAACACAGAGAACCACAGAATCACAGAACGTTAGGGACTGGTAGGGACCTCCAAAGCTCATCCAGTCCAACCCCACTGCCAGAGCAGGATCACCTAGAGCAGATCACATAGGAACACACCCAAGTAGCTCTTGAAAATCTGCAGAGAGGGAGACTCCACAACCCACCCTAGGCAGCCTGTTCCAAGGTTCTGTAATCCTCACAATGAAGAATTTTTTCCTCATATTTACATGGAACTTCCACAGAGCAGCAGGCAAAGCTCCCTATGGGAAGTAAGCTTTATTTTGCTGGTAGCCTGTCTGCCTCACTAACCCTACACACTGCCTTTCTGCCTTTTCCGCTCACAGGCTACCATTACTTTAAAGATGGGAGACAGCTCTTTTCCTCTAAGCCTCAAGCAGCATACACTGGGAAGTCCTTCACCTGTCCTGAGTACCCAGAAACTATTTTAAAGGTCTCTGCTTCATTTTTTCCTCTTGTAACCACATGGTTCAGAATTTACCTTCTGGTTCATCTAACGCTTTTCAGATACAAGAGTAAATTTTGCTGTTTCTTACAGCTGCTCTAACCTAGCAGCACCATCAGACTCAGCCAGCCTCACTGGTGCTCCCTGTGCTGGAATCATAGAATCATAGAATGGTAATGTTGGAAGGGACCTCAAGGATCATCTAGTTCCAACCCCCTGCCATAGGCAGGGACACCTCCCACTAGTACAGGTTACTCAAGGCCTCATCCATCCTGGCCTTGAACACCTCCAGGGAGAGAGCATCCATGACCTCCCTGGGCAACCTGTTCCAGTGCCTCACCACCCTCACTGTAAAGAACTTCCTCCTAACATCAAGAGACAGGTGGATTTCTTAGCTGCTCTTGCCTGTTCTTCCAAAGACAGACGACTCGTTAGTGAGGTCTCCGCTGTGTGTAACGATCACCATGCGATACATCCTGCCTTGCCGCAGGTTCTGGAACGAGCACTGCTGGAGGTGCTGCTCTCCCGAAATCCTATCATGAAGGGACTTGTCTGGGTTGTACAGGAAGATGTCATAGGAATCGAGCTCCCCTTGTGAGGTGATCCAGCTGAAGGAGAGCCGGTCAGTGGTGTTCTCTGTGACCCTCAGGTTGGTGACAGCTGCTGGAACTAAAAAGGATAAAGGCAGCAGTAAATAACCCAGTGTGGAGAAACGTGGTTGGACCTCACCGGGACAAAAACAGAACCTACTTTTTATACCACAACACAGACAGAGCATTAACATAATACAGATGATGTACAACCTTGTTTTTCTAACAGACTCTTCCTTGTCATCTCCTGTTTTCCTGTACCACCTGGCTTGTTATCTCTTCCTCTACTTCTCTCCCATGGAGGAGGCATCCTGGAACTTCTGGGAACCAGCACACCTTACTTTATACACCACTCATTATTTTTCTTCCTTGCATTTCTCTTTCTTGCACTCCCACAGTAAAGTGTCTACTCACCAAGCTGAACATCTCAATTCACAGGTTCATAGGATATCAGGGGTTGGAAGTGACCCAAAGAGGTCATCGAGTCCAACCCCCCTGCCAGAGCAGGACCAGACAATCTAGCTCAGGTCATACAGGAACACATCCAGACAGGCCTGGCAAAGCTCCAGGAGAAGGAGACTCCACAACCTCTCTGGGTAGCCTGTGTCAGAGCTCTGTGAACCTTACAGTCAAAAAGTTCCCCCTTGTGTTGAGGTGGAACCTCCTGTGCTGCAGCTTCCATCCATTGTTCCTTGTCCTATCCCAGGGAGCAAGTGAGTAGAGCCTGTCTGCCCCCTCCTGACCCACAGCCCTCATTTACTAGATCCCCTCTCAGTCTCTCTTCTCCAGACTAGCCCCAGGTCCCTCAGCCTCTCCTCATCAGGCAGTGCTCCAGGCCCTTCATCATCCTCATAGTCTTCTGCTGGACTCTCTCCAGCTGATCCCTGTCCCTCTTAAACTGGAGAGCACAAAACTGAAGGCAGTACTCAAGACGAGGTCTCACCAGGGCAGAGTAGAGGGGGAGGAGAAACTCCCTTGATCTGCTGGGCACACTCTGCTTAATGCCCCCCAGGATCCCACTGACTCTCTTACCCACCAGGGCACATTGCTGTCCCATGGACGTTATCCACCAGCACTCCCAGGTCCCTCTGCACAGGGCTGCTCTCCAGCAGATCACCTCCCAACCTGTACTGCTGCAGTTTATTATTCCTCCCCAGGTGCAGCACTCTGCACTTGTCCTTGATGAACATCATTTGGTTCCTCTTTGCCCAGCTCTGTCTGTCCAGGACTTGCTGGATGACTGCACAGTCTGCAGCTGTGTCAGCCAAGCCTCCCAGTTTGGAGTCATCAGCAAACTTGCTGAGCATACTCTGTCTGCCTGTCTGTCTGTCCCCTCATCATGATGAAGATGTTGTACAGCACTGGACCCAGCACTGATCCCTGGGGCATTCCACTGGTTACAACTCTCCAGCTGGACCTGGCACCATTGATCACCACTCTGAACTCTGTCTTGTAACCAGTTCCTAAACCACCTCTCTGCCTGCTCTTCTATCTCACACTTCAGTCACAAGCAGCTAAGTGAAGCAACTATCAGAAGCAAAGGGAAAGCATTTCTGAGTTGCCACTGGAGTCTCTCCAGTACAACATTTGCATTTCCCTGCAGGGTTGGTTCTCCAGCCTGGGCTCACACAGAACTGTCCATCAGTTGCTACAAGAAGCTAAAGACTACAAGATCTGGCTCTGAGTTTAGAGCTGTGTTTTCACACCAAATCTTCTTCTAAGAGCCTTGAGATTGTGAATTAAAAACCTGATGACAATAATACCTTCAGGTAGTTTCTTAACATAGTTCAAGGGAAGCATTCAGCACTTTGGTTTAATAATCTTATCATGAACCATGCCCATGTTTGTATGCTAACAAATTTCAGATTCAGTTCTGGAGCCCCTATCACAGGAAAGATCTGTAGGTGCTGGAAAGTGTTCAGAGAAGGGCCATGAGGATGAGGAGAGGGCTGGAGTTGCTCTGCTGTGAGGAGAGACTGAGGGAGTTGGGGTTGTTCAGTCTGGAGAGGAGAAGGCTCCCAGGTGACCTCATTGTGGTCTTTCAGTATATTCAGGGGGCTACAAGAAAGCCAGGGAGGGAATTCTTACGGTGTCAGGTAGTGGTAGGACTGGGGAGAATGGAACAAAGCTATAAATGGATAGATTCAGATTGGAGATTAGGAAGAAGTTCTTTAGCATGAGGGTGGTGAGAGACTGGAACAGGTTGCCCAGGGAGGTGGCTGAAGCCTCATCCCTCAATGTTTTTAAGGTCAGGCTGGATGTGGCTCTGAGCAACCTGATCTAGTGTGAGGTGTCCCTACCCATGGCAGAGGGGCAGGAACTGGCTGATCCTCGAGGTCCCTTCCAACCCTGACAATTCTGTGACTGACATAGCAAGCACATACCAGGAAAAAATATGCACAACCCCCTGGAGTCTACTACTGGACTCTGCAGAATCAAGACCCAGAGACATTTTTTTTGTGCAGTTAATGGTATCTGACTGAGGGAACTGTAAATAAACCAGGATGTTCTCTTTACCTGTTCGGCCAACAGTTTCTGCTCGTTTACTGAAGAGCCCACCACTGACTGTCAAAACTTGTATTTTGTACTTCTTGCCAGCTAATAAATCTTCAAATTTGTGCTGTTTGGCAGTGGCTGGCTCTGATTTGTTGCTGAGGAGGACCCCTTCCTCATTCAGGAGCAGAATGTCATATCTTTCAGCTACACCAGGAGCTCTCTGCCAGGTTACTAGCAAGGAATGACTGCTGTAAGCATGATGGGCTACTAATTCCTGGACAGAGGCTGGAACTGGAAAAAAAAAACAATTAAAGGCAAGGCATTAGAACATGAAACAGGGACCATTCAATATAAGATTGTGAACAGAGCAATTCACAGAGGCTATCTTTATATATTTGCACATTCACTTCTAGTATAAGGGATATCTACGCATGTGTTTGCACAAGCATAAATCATGGTCAGATGAAGATGCAGAGCTTAGAGGGCATCTCAACTGGGCATGGAGAAGCAAGGGATATATATATATAATATACATATATTAATTACCATGAAAGAAGGGAGGAACATGAGATGGCTGAAACAGTTAAGAAAGGCATGTGGAAAAGAAATGAAAAGTAAAGAAGTGGTAAACTGGTGTCAAATAACAGCATAGAAGAGAAAATGTTAGCCAGAAGCTGTTGCACAGAAGTCATTGCCTCAGCAAACAGATGTAGGTGTTGAAGAGAAGATAGATGAAATCCAAGGTGTTCAGCTGTTCTGTGTGTTCCAACATGCAGTGTATCAGGGCAGCACACTCTCTGCCTTGATCACACGACAGGCTCTGCTACAACACAGCATTTAACTACAGGGAGTCCTCCACATGTATGTGTTGGAAGGGCACAGACAAAGGACCGGGGAGGGATGGAACTGCATTCATCCTACAAAGGCACACTTTGGGCTGGGGACTTGAATTCCACACATATTCACTCAGGTAATACTGCTCCTGTGACAGACCTCATGAGTTTTAACAGAGGAGGCTGAGGAGAGACCTCAACACTCACTACAGCTCCCTGGAGGGAGGCTGGAGCAAGCAGGGAGCAGTCTCTGCTCCCTGGCAACAAGACCAGGGGAAATGGTTTCAAGTTGCCCCGGGGGAGGTTCAGGTTGGATGCTGGGAAATATTTTTTCACTGAAAGGGTTCTCAAACACTGGAATGGTCTGCTCAAGGCAATGGTGGAGTCACCATCACCAGAGATGTCTAAGCAATGTGTTGGCCTGGCACTCGGGGACATGGTTTACTGTTGAATCTTCAGCACCGGGTCAAGGGTTGGACTGGATGATCTTTGAGGTCTCTTCCCACCAGATACATTCTGTGATTCTGTAAATGTTTGCAAGACTGAGGACTCACACTCTTTTAGTCCTGTGTCCAGTTCTGGGCCACTCAATCTAACAAAGACATTGAGGTGCTGGAAGGTGCCCAGAGAAGGGCACCAAGGCTGGGGAGGGGGCTGGAGCGCAGTCCTGTGAGGAGAGACTGAGGGAGCTGGGGGTGTGCAGCCTGCAGAAGAGGAGGCTCAGGGTAGGCCTCATTGCTCTCTGTAGCTACCTGAAGGGAGGTTGTAGTCAGCTGGGGTTGGGCTCTTCTGCCAGGCAACCAGCACCAGAACAAGGAGACACAGTCTCAAGCTGTGGCAGGGCAGGTTCAGGCTGAATGTCAGGAAGAAGTTCTCCCTAGCAAGAGTGATTGGCATTGGAATGGGTTGCCCAGGGAGGTGGTGGAGTCCCCATCCCTGGAGGTGTTTAAAAAGAGGCTGGATGAGGCACTTGGTGCCATGGGTTAGTTAATTAGAAGGTGTTAGGTGATAAATTAGACTCAATGGTCTCGAAGGTCTTTTCCAACCTGGTTCATTCTGTGACTAAGAACTTTTCTTGAGTCTGGGTGTCCCCATACCCATGTACCATTCATAAAGATCATCAAATAAGGGTCAGCTTCTGGGAAGAAACAATGCAACTTGCTACTTATCTACAAAGAAATATACCTGTTCTCCCCAAAGCTTCCAAGCTGTTGTTCAAGGTGCCACTGTTAGACTGCACTACCACCCGGTACTGCTCCCCAGCTTCCAGCTTGTGAAACGTGTGCTCAGAGACGTGTTTGGAGACACTCTGAGAATCAAGCTGATGGTTCTGCTGAAACAGAGTCACTGTGTAGGAATCAACATCTCCACTTCCAGGAGTCCAGCTCACCCTCAGGCTGTTTGTCATGCCGTTAGGTGACACGTGGATGTTTCTAACCGCACTGGGAACTGGAGGGAAAAAAAATGAAACAAAAGAGAACACAAAGTCACCTGCTCATATATTTTGTGTTTGATTCAGGCTTTTAAATTCCTACTTTTTTATGACCACAGAAAATGATTCAAAGTGCAAAGCATTTGCAGGTCCAAGTAAGTCCACTCATGGGTAAACACAAGCAAAGAGGAAGACATCTGTGTAGAACTGTGTTGCTTCAGTGAAGTAGCTTTAAGTGATTGCAAGGATGAAAGTAAAGAAAATCCTGTGCTGGTTTGAGGTTAATTAGAATATTTTAATAGAGAAAATTACACTACAGGCTGTGAAAGGAAAACATCATGATGTCTACTTCACTCATACGCTTGCTGGAGAATTGTTTGGGAACAATAACCAAAACAACTGATAAGTGAGGTTCTCTCTGTCACTTGCTTGAGCAGGAGCTGCTGGTGGGATCTAGCAGCTTCTGGGCTCTGGTTCCTCTGCTGATTAATCCTCACTAACCACTTTGCTTCTAACCCCCCTGGCTGATCCTCCTAATTTACCTTGCATGTAAGGGAAACCTTGGGGTAAGGTACAGGGATGGGGAGAAGGTGGAAGGGTGTTTGGGAGCCCCTCCTGGGGTCTCTGATTTCTGGGAGGGGAGTTGTGTTGCTGTATTACTTTTTATTTGTATATTTCTGTAAATATTCTGTATATAGTGTAAATATCTGCTGTACTTTGTGCAAAGCTGTAAATATAGCTTCATCATTTAACTTCCAGCCGACTGAGTGCTAGTCTGGGTCATTTCACAAAGTGTGGGGGGTGGGGAACTCCCAAACCTTCACAAATCCACGTTAAATAGAGAAAAGTTTCATTTCTTTTATTTGGATAACCTCCCCCTTCTTCAAATGGAGCTTTAGAAACATCAAAGCTCTTTCTGTATATTTAGTGATTCTGCAGTTGTGATCTCAGCTATTCCTTTCAGGTGGGTAAACAGAGATGTAAAATAGCTTAAGTGATTTAGCCAGAGACACTAAGCAAACAGGTGGCACACATGGGAACAGCAGAAACCCAAACACTGACATCTCGGTGCCATTCCCATGCAACAAATCTGTTTCTCTGCCAGCAACCAGGTAACTGTGGCATTTGTCTATCAAGCTGCCTGAAGTACTAGCCTGATACTCAGTGAGATCTGCTGCCTTTGCACCAGGGTTACAGGAGTTCAAACAATATCATGGTTCACCCTTGATTTTCTGTGCCTCATCAGAGGGTTGGAGCACCTCTTCTATGAGGACAGGCTACAGAGTTGGGGCTCTGCAGCCTGGAGAAGAGAAGGTTTACAGGAGACCTTGGAGTGGCCTTCCAGGATCTGCAGGAGGCTCCAGGAGGGCAGGGGAGGGACTATAGACAAGGTTTTGTCATGACAGGACAAGGAGGAATGGGTTTGAAACGGCAGAGGGAAGACTGAAACTGAATGTTAGGAAGAAGTTCTTTGCAGTGAGGGTGGTGAGACACTGGCACAGGTTGCCCAGGGAGGTGTTCAAGGCCAGGTTAGATGAGGTCTTGAGTGACCTGTTCTAGTGGGCGGTGTCTCTGCCTATGGCACAGGGGGGTTGGAATTGGCTGAGCTTCGAGGTCCCTTCCAATCTAAACCATTCTATGCTCCTTCCCTCTAGAGAAGCCTCAGCACACTGTAAATGCCACACTACTCTTACCTGTTAGGCCTTCAATAAAGGTAGCACGTTGTGCATCTCCACTGATGGTCAAGACAAGGATTTTGTACAGACGTCCTGGAGTCAGCGCTGTGAACCAACACTCCTCAGCGGTGTTCCCGAGGAAAATCGGTGGGAAGATCTTCATATCATTGAAGAGGAGTTGAATCTCATATTTATCAACATCCCCCTCAGCCTTTGACCAAGTGACCTGCAAATCTTCTGTGCTCCTGTTGCTAAGAGTCAGTTCCTTCACCGACTCTGGCACTGAAATGGTAAGAAAGACAGGAAACTTCTCAGTACTTGTTACCAGATCACAGCAAAATGAAAGCCATTCTGAAATCCTGCTCCTGAGCTAAGAACTTTTTATTCAGTTCCCTAGGAAAAGTAGTAGATTGTACTCATTTGCAAGGGTTGCTGTTGGAGGTTTTCATCATGTCCTCCACAGATTTCAGAACAGGTAGTTCATAATCTTCACTGAAGAAGCAAAGGTTTCAAGGAGACTCTGTAGTAGCATTCCAGTATCTGAAAAGGGCCTACAGGAAGGCTGGGGAGGGACTGTTGACAAGGTCTTGGAATGACAGGACATAGGGTAACTGGGTGTTAGGGAGAAGTTCTTTCCAGTGAGGGTGGTGAGACACTGGCACAGGTTGCCCAGAGAAGTTGTAGAGCAGATGGACAGGAGATCATCCAGAGGAACCTGGACAGGCTGCAGAGGTGTGCCCAGGTGAACCACATGAAGTTCAACAAGAGCAAGTGCAGGGTCCTGCACCTGGGATAGAACAACCCTCACTGTCAGTACAGTCTGGGGGAGAAGGTGTTAGAGAGTAGCACTGTGGAAAAGGACTGTGGGCTCTGCTCTGCTGAGACCTCACCTGAAGTGCTGCCTCCAGCTCTGCAGCCCTCAATAGAGGGAGGACATGGAACTGATGGAGCAGGTCCAGAGGAGGCCATGAAAATGCTCAGGAGGTTGGAGCAGCTCTGCTACAAAGCCAGGCTGAGGGAGCTGGGGGTGTGCAGCCTGAATCTGCTCTGGGGAGACCTAACAGCAACCTGCCAGTACCTGAAGGGGCCCTATAGGAAGGATGGAGAGAAGCTGTTTGCAAAGGCCTGCGGGACAGGACGAGGGCAATGGCTTCAAACTAGAGCAGAGCAGATTGAGATTGGATGTTAAGAACAGGTTCTGCACCATGAGGGTGGTGGAACACTGCAACAGGTTGCCCAAGGAGGTGGTTGAGACCCCATCCCTGGAGATATTGCAGGTGAGGCTGGACAGGGCTGTGGGCAACCTGATCTAGTTGAGGATGTCCCTGCTGACTGCAGAGGGGGTTGGACTGGATGAGCTTTGCAGGTCCTTTCCAACCCAGACCATTCTATGATTCTATATGGTGCTAGGTGAAGACAGGCAGATTGCAACCAGATTCCTTCTGGTTCACCACAAGTCACCTCACCACTCTTGCCCCATGCTCTCCAACTCCAGTTCTTGGGGTCATTTGAGTGAGACCTATTCTATATTCTTCCTTGTATCTTTCCATGACCAGAGAAAACTGTCTTGGACATTCTGGCATAAATTAAGCATAAATACTAAGCTTATGTGGAAATGTGTACAACTCTTGCTCAGTTTTTGCATGCTTCAAGATTTGCTTTCAGATTCACAGCACAGGTTTCTCATTTCACTTTCCCTATGTCTGTAATTCAAACACTGGTCACAAACTAAATGCTGCTTTTCATTATTTAGAATGACACAGATTCAAGGAGTCCCAACCAACATTGTGTATTGAAGTCATATGAGACTTTGGATACAAACCATAGTAAAGGAAAATGAAAAAAAACCCAAAACAAACAAACAAAACAAAAAAGGATGATTCCAGGCTGTGTACTTACTTGTTCTGCCATAGACCCTTGCACTAGTTTCATATTTGCCACTCCTTGTGCTGACAGTGACACTGTATTGCCTCCCTGGGACCAGGTTAGTGAACACACATTCATTTTTATCCTTGGGGACACTTTTGGTCTGGACGAAATCATGGTTGTTCTTGATGATCACTTGGTAATTATCAAAATATCCAGAGGCATGTAACCAGGACACCTTCAAGTAGTCACTTCTGGCTGAATTGCTGACAGTAAGTCCCTGAACGCTGGAAGGGACTGAAAGAAGAAGCACAATTAAAGATTCAGAAACACAATAAAAGATTCAGCAAGCTGTAACTTGCTGAAGGAAGAGGACTTGCAGGAGTGCACTACTTTTGTGGTTAATTACCAGACTTGCCTCAGGAAGTTGCAAAGAGACCACAGTGTGGATGTAAGCAGTACTCTGCCCTTTAAAATAGTACACTGCAGTTTCCAGGTTGCTTTAAGTCATACAACAATGATTTGCCTTTCCAATTTTTAGCCTTTTGGAGCTTGGTCAGGTTTGCTTATAGCAGGGAATACCACAGGTTCACACTAATCTTGAATTTGCTTCTCCTCTTTTAAAAGGCTGTCCCTTGGATTTTCACTCACATCATGAGAAGACTAAAACTGCACTAACTATTCTCTTGGTGATTTTAGCAGCCCACACCACACTTTACTTGATTGCACCTTTCATTCTAGTGGTTTCCTAAGTGTAATGGCCCAGTCTTTTCCACCTTTGGGGAAGTTTTAAGTTGTTTTTCAACCATTCTTGCCACCCTTCTCTGAAATTTCTCCAATCCCCTCATAATTTCCTTGAGCAACTCATGACCAAAATCACAGGCATGGGTGTTGCCCAACCAAAAGGAAGAGACATAGGTGTGGCTCATTTATGTGACGTATTACTAATGTTTATACAGTTTTATTTCATTCTTTCAGTGAGTAACTTGTTCTGCAGCTCTGCAAGCAGAACAAGTTAAAGGCAAGCAGAAGGGTTAAAGGCAAGAAAATGAATTTGAGCCCAAATTGATCCATGACTTTTCATTCACCAGAACTGAGACAGGACTTCTAGTCATGCTAAAAGATTTCAGTATGAACCTAAAGCAGCAGCAGAGGCACAAGAAACAAACTGACTCTGTAAAGCTGTCATTTCATCATTTGACCTTTCAGCTCCTACTTACTCATCTCAGTTTGGTCAGATATCGACAGACTGATCATTGATTGTTCATTGCATCCAGTTCTGGCATCCCCAATTCTAGAGGTATAGGGACCTACTTGAAGAGGGCTACAAGGATGCTGAAGGGACTGGAGCACTGCCTGAGGAGGAAAGGCTGAGAGTCCTGGGGCTGCTTAGTCTGCAGAGAAGGCTGAGAGGGGATCTGAGCAATGGATAGAAATAGCCTAGGACTGGGGGTCGAGACGAAGGGGACAAACTCTTCTCAGTTGCACCCTGGGATAAGACAAAAGGCAAGGTATGGAAACTGCAGCACAGAAGTTCCACCTCAAAACAGGAGGAAGAACTTCTTGCCTGTAAGGGTGACAGAGCACTGGCAGAGGCTGTCCAGAGAGGTTGTGGAGTCTTATTCTCTGGAGCCTTTCCATTCCTGTCTGGATGTTCCTGTGTAACCTGTGCTGGATTCTCTGCTCCTGCTCTGGCAGAGGGGGTAGACTGGAAGATCTCCAGAGGTCACTTTCAACCCCTAACATCCTGTGAGCCTGTGATAATGGATATGCAAAGTGGTTATGGTGACTGGATTTGCTCAGAGGCTTTACTTACCTGTTCGTTCCTGGCTGAAGGAATAATTTTCATACTTCCCGCTCTTTGTGGTTATGGTCACATTGTAGAGCATTCCAGGAGTAAGGCTGCTGAAGGAGCATTCACTGAAGGATTTGGAAATGGTGAGAGTCTGCACAATCTGGTCATCATGAGAGAGTGTCACCAAGTAGTTGTCTACATCTCCAGCAGCTGACAGCCAAGAAACACTGAGGTAGTCACTGCGACCTGAGTTATTCACTGTGACTCCAGTCACGCTGGAAGGAACTGTGCAACAGAGGAAAAAGAAGCAGGGCTTTCACTAGCCAGCTCCTGTTGTTCTGAGGATGCCTGCAAGGCCACTCAGCAAAATATGCAGTCTAGGACTCCTGACACGCTCTGCACTGAGTCCTACTCAGCAGCACACAGCTGCAAGGGGACTGTACTGGGTGGCACAGTCCCAGCAATTCTGAAATCCCAGAAGATCACAGAATCACAGGATGAACCAGGTTGGAAAAGACCTCTGAGATCATCCAGTCCAACCTATCACCTAACACCTCCTAATTAACTAACCCATGGCACCAAGTGCCTCATCCAGCCTCCTCTTAAACACCTCCAGGGATGGGGACTCCACCACCTCCCTGGGTAGCCCATTCCAATGCAAATTACTCTTGCTGGAAGAACTTCCTAACATCCAGCCTAAACCTGCCCTGGCACAGCTTGAGGCTGTGTCCTCTTGTTCTGTCCCTGGGTGCCTGGCAGAAGAGCCCAACCCCAGTTGGCTACAACCTCCCTTCAGGTAGTTGCAGAGAGCAATGAGGTCTGCCCTGAGCCTCCTCTTCTGCAGGCTGCACATTCCCAGTTCCCTCAGCCTCTCCTCACAGGGCTGTGCTCCAGCCCCCTCCCCAGCCTTGGTGCCTTTCTCTGGGCACCTTCCAGCTCCTCAACATCTCTCTTAAACTGAGGGGCCCAGAACTGGACACAGCACTCAAGACGAGTTACTCTCTCCAATTGTCCTCCATCGGTAAGCGCTTGTAAGACGTTAAGGTCCCTAGCAGAATATATTTCATTCCCCATGAGCTCTCTGACACCTAGTGGCCAAAACATGAAGGCAATTTTTTTTCCAAGCCAGCAAGGTGAGCCCTAAAGGATCCACACTATCAGAACTATCATCCCTCAGACACAGAAGTATCAGAGTTATTACAGGACCAGACATTAACCATAACCAACGGTCACACTTTCACCGATGTACTGAGCTGACTTACCCCAGCAGAGTAGCTGCCATCAGCAGATCAAGGGAGGTTCTCCTTCCCCACTACTCTGCCCTGGTGAGGCCTCACCTGGAATACTGCATCCACTTCTGGCATCCCCCGTTCAAGAGGGACAGGGATCTACTTGAAGAGGGCTACAAGGATGCTGAACGGACTGGACCACAGGCTGAGAGCCCTGGGGTTGCTTAGTCTGCAGAGGAGAAGGCTGAGAGGGGATCTGAGCAATGGATAGAAACAGCTGAGGGCTGGGGGTCAGGAAGGAAGGGACAGGGACAGCCTCTGCCCAATGGTGTCCTGGGATTGGACAAGGGGCAAGGGATGGAAACTGCAGCACAGGAAGTTCCAGCTCAGCATGAGGAAGAACTTCTTGAGTGTAAGGGTGACAGAGCCTTGGCACAGGCTGCTTAGACATGTTGTGGAGTCTCCTTCTCTGGAGTCTTTCTAGCCCTGTCTGGATGTGCTCCTATGTCACCTGTGCTAGATTATCTGGTCCTGCTCTGGAAGAGGGATTGAACTTGAAGAGCACTGGAACAGGGAGGTTGTGGAGTCTCCTTCTCTGGGGATATTCAAGACCTACTTGGATGTGTTCCTGTGTGATTTACTCTAAGTGATCCTGCTCTTCAGGGGTTAGACTGGATGAACTTTTGAGGTCCTTTCCAGCCCCTGACATTCTGTGATCTCCAGAGGTCACTTCCAACCCCTAACATCCTGTTATCCTGTGATTTCACAAAATAAATTATGTACTTCAACCTTTTCATGGTTATTTTTCTCCAACTGGTAGCGGTTTGGTTTGGGTGTTTTTGTTTAGTCCACCTGAAACCAGCTGTTTTCAAGGAAAATATTGGAGGAAACTTCCTGGCCTTTGCCAAATTCACACAAAGGTTGAAACTGCCCCATGGTGACTTTTTTTTTTCCTCTCTCTCTATCTAAATAACCAAAGGACTGGTATTACATTTCATTAAACTTGACAGAATTGGATACAACAGCAAATCCTGTCCTATGCAGCATAGAAGGGCCTCATAAGGAGTAATTAATGCTGGTAAATATTCCTGAATGCTGGACAGGAAAAAAGAGTGACTCATGAGAGAATGAGACACACATTCATCCTACAACCTTTAGCACCCAATTTGCACATCTAAGTGAGAGGCAATTTGCCTATGCTGTCCTCTAGTCCATGGCACAATAAAGTCTCTTTCAACAAATAACTCATCCAGCTGTGGGATGGAAGAGCAAGCAGAGAGGTGGTTTAGGAACTGGTTACAAGACAGAGTTCAGAGTGGTGATCAATGGTGCCAGGTCCAGCTGGAGAGTTGTAACCAGTGGAGTCCCCCAGGGATCAGTGCTGGGTCCAGTGCTGTACAACATCTTCATCATGATGAGGGGACAGACAGACAGGCAGACAGAGTATGCTCAGCAAGTTTGTTGATGACTCCAAACTGGTGTTGATGACTCCAAACTGGGAGGCTTGGCTGAGACAGTTGCAGACTGTGCAGCCATCCAGCAAGTCCTGGACAGACAGAGCTGGGCAAAGAGGAACCAAATGATGTTCATCAAGGACAAGTGCAGAGTGCTGCACCTGGGGAGGAATAATAAACTGTAGCAGTACAGGTTGGGAGGTGATCTGCTGGAGAGCAGCCCTGTGCAGAGGGACCTGGGAGTGCTGATGGATAACGTCCATGGGACAGCAATGCGCCCTGGTGGGCAAGAGAGTCAGTGGGATCCTGGGGGGCATTAAGAAGGGTGTGCCCAGCAGATCAAGGGAGGTTCTCCTCCCCCTCTACTCTGCCCTGGTGAGACCTCATCTTGAGTACTGCCTTCAGTTTTGGGCTCTCCAGTTTAAGAGGGACAGGGATCTGCTGGAGAGAGTCCAGCAGAGGACTATGAGGATGATGAAGGGCCTGGAGCACTGCCTGATGAGGAGAGGCTGAGGGACCTGGGGCTAGTCTGGAGAAGAGAAGACTGAGAGGGGATTTAATAAATGTTCATAAATATCTGAGGGTTGGGAGTCAGGAGGGGGCAGACAGGTTCTGCTCACTTGCTCCCTGGGATAGGATAAGGAGCAATGGATGGAAGCTGCAGCACAGGAGGTTCCACCTCAACACAAGGGGGAACTTCTTTACAGTAAGGGTTCCAAAGCACTGGCACAGGCTCCCCAGAGAGGAGTCTCCTTCTCTGGAGATTTTCAAGGCCTGTCTGGATGTGTTCCTGTATGACCTGAGCTAGACTGTATGGTCCTGCTCTGGTAGGGGAGTTGGACTCAATAAATCGCTTTGGGTCTCTTCCAACTCCTGACATCCTTTGAGCCTGTATCACTCTCAGGGCATTCTTTTGTCTTCACCACAGAGTGATCCTGCTGTGGGCAGAGTAGGTAGCTCCCTACAAGCTCTGTTAAAAGGAATCCTGACCCACAGTGTGCCTGAGATCACAAACAGGAAAAACATGGCTGAGACAGCTGCATTTCTCAATTCTCAGTACAGTTTGAGGAAGAGGAGACTGAGGGCAGACCTCATTGCTGTCTACAAATACCTGAAGGGACATTGTGGAGATGATGCTGCTGGTCTCTTCTCATAGGGAACTGGAGACAGAACAAGAGGGAATGGCCTCAAGCTGGGGCTGGGGAGTTTTAGATTGGACATTAGGAAAAAGTTTTTCATGGAGAGAGTGGTCAGGGACTGGAATGAGCTGGCCAGGGAGGTGGTGGAGTCCCCCACCTTGGATGTGTTTGGATGTGGTGCTTAGGGCTATGGTTTAAGGTGAATGTTGTAGAGTAGGGTTCTACATTGGACTGTGTGACCCTAAGGGGCTTTGCCAACCTGGGTGTTTCTGTGTGATTCTGTGATCTAGTGACTTGATGATTCTCTTTAAGAAACTCAGTTGTTAGGATCTGACAAAGACATGCTGAAGTATTTTCCTTTTATTACCTGTCCTCCCCTCTGCGATCTTTTGCCTTGAAGCTATCCCACCGCTGACAGTGGTGACAACAACTGAATAGAGCCCTCCAGGTTTCAGGTGATAGAAGTGGGATGTGTTGGTTTCACTGGAAACAGTCTCATTCTTAATGACAACATTCTCATGGATCAGCAGCACTTGGTAGGAATCTACGTCTCCCAGCGCTGTCGTCCAGTTGGTGAACAAGCTGTTGGTCAATCCCTGGTTTTCCACGGTCAGCCCAGTCACTTGGGCTGGCACTGCAAAGAGAATTGTCAGAAGGTTACTGAGAAGGAACAACATATAACAAAACAAAACCGCCTCAAACAACCCAAGTTTAGTCATGCTGAGGAAGTGCATCAAAAGACCATTCTAACTGGTAGCCAGACTCAACGGCACTAAAAATAATCTAACTCGTGGACTGCTCTTCCTGTCTGGTGGGATGTGGTCTATGGGAAAATACCTCAGGCATGGAAAGGTCTTTCAGGTTTCAGCACAGCTTTTCTCAGTCAGACCCAAATGATTCAAGGTCAGGGAAGTGGAGGAGATGGCATTTCTATAAATACCATTAAACGAAAGTCATCAATTCCTAACCACTTGGAGTTTTGATGCTTATTTCAAATACAGTCTCACATCAAGAGCAGCGTGGCCAGCAGGGCAAGGGAGGGGATTCTGCCCCTTTACTCTGCCCTTGTCAGACCCCACCTGGAGTACTGTGTGCAGTTCTGGAGCCCTCAGCACAGGAAGGACATGGAAGTGTTGGAACGGGTCCAGA
>VWZE01009691.1:197699-228554 GCA_013396675.1 Eubucco bourcierii
ACTTTTTAGGGTGTCAGGTAGTGATAGGACTGGGGGAAATGGATCCAAGCTAGAGAAGGAGAGATTTAGGTTAGACATTAGGAAGAAGATTTTCGGCATGAGGGTGGTGAGAGACTGGAACAGATTGCCCAGGGAGGTGGTGGAAGCCTCATCCCTGGAGGTGTTTAAGGCCACGCTGGACGAAGCTCTGAGCAACCTGATGTAGTGTTCCAGTCCCTCACCACTCTCATGCTGAAGAACTTCTTCCTAACCTCTNAGGAGAGATTTAGGTTAGACATTAGGAAGAAGATTTTCGGCATGAGGGTGGTGAGAGACTGGAACAGATTGCCCAGGGAGGTGGTGGAAGCCTCATCCCTGGAGGTGTTTAAGGCCACGCTGGACGAAGCTCTGAGCAACCTGATGTAGTGTTCCAGTCCCTCACCACTCTCATGCTGAAGAACTTCTTCCTAACCTCTAATCTAACTCCCCCTCCTCTAGTTCGGATCCATTCCCCCCAGTCCTATCACCACCCAATACCCAAAAATGTCCCTCCCCAGCTTTCTTGTAGCCCTCTCCAGATACTGGAAGGCAAAAATAAAGTTTCCTGGGAGCCTTCTCTTCTGCAAACTGAACAACCCCAACTCTCTCAGCCTGTCCTCATAGCAGAGCAGCTGCAGCCCTCTGTTCATCCTCATGGCTCTTCTCTGGACATGCTCCATCACATCCAGATCTTTCTTGTAACAGGAGCTCCAGAACTGGACACAGTGCTCTGGGTGGTGGTCTCACGAGAGCTGTTGCCAGAGAGTCAGGAAAGGGTACTCCTGGAACAATACCTCTATCTTACTTTGCTTAGAATCCAAGTAGTTTTGTCTCCCTCAATGACTTTTTACAAGGCCAGCAGGGGCAAAACTCCCATAGGTTACTGTGTTCTTCCTGAAGCAGAAGACTTACGTGTCCTGCCGTTTGCCACCCGATCAGCAAACAGCTCTCCGCTGACTGTGCGGGCAGTGACCTGATAGAGCCGTCCTGGAGTCAGCTTCTCAAAGTGAGTCTCTCTGACTGCTGGCTGTAAAGTATGGACTTCTTTAACTGATCCAAGATGAGACAGAGTGATGTTATAGAAATTGAAGTTTCCTGAAGGTCTTCCCCACTTCACTTTTAAAGTATCCAAGCTGTTATTGTTAGTCACAGTCAAATCTAAGACTTCAGCTGGGGCTAAAAGAAGAACAGCAAGAAAAAGAATAAAATACTTCGATCAAGAACACCTAAGACCTGCTGCCTCCATACTGCAATAATTAAGATTTGTTTCTGAATAGCTATGTGAGATGCAAGTATGAATGACTGGGCCTGAACAGAGAAACTGGTCACAGTGAAACTGAACCCATCCCTGCCTAGGATATTGTGAGACAACAGCTCTCAGTTCTGTGTGCCCTAGGCATCACAATATTGTTCTAAATTCTAAATACTAATACTAAATAAATACTAAATTCCATTTACATAATGAGATTTCTGTGAGAAACTGCACCTTATTTTTCTCAGAACTTAGAGAAAGAAAAGGCATGACTCTGGTTTTGCTTACTGGCCCACAGGATGTCAGGGGCTGGAAGGGACCTCTGGAGAGCTTCCAGTCCAACCCTCCTGCCACAGTAGGACCAGAGAGTCTAGCACAGGTCACACAGGAACACATCCAGATAGGATGTGTTCTCTGGAAAGGCTCCAGAGAAGGAGCCTCCACAACCTCTCTGGGTAGCCTGTGCCAGGGCTCTGTCACCCTTAGAGGCAAGAAGTTCTTCCTCATGTTGAGCTGGAACTTCTTGTGCTGCAGTTTTCATCCCTTGCCCCTTGTCCTATGCAGAGGCTGTCCCTGTTCCTTCCTCCCCAGCCCTCAGCTATTTAGATTCATTGCTCTGATCCCCTCTCAGCCTTCTCTGCAGACTAAGCAGCCCCAGGGCTCTCAGCCTGTCCTCATCAGGCAGCGCTCCAGTCCCTTCAGCATCCTTGCAGCCCTTCCTTGGACTCTCTCCAGTAGATCCCTGTCCCTCTTAAACTGGGGAACCCAGAACTGGATGCAATATTCCAGATGGATCCTCACTAGGGTAGAGTTGAGGTGCAGGATAACCTCCCTGGATCTGCTGGACAACTCTTCTTAGTGCACCCCAGGAACCCATTGGCCTTCTTGGCCACAAGGGCACATGGGACAGCAATCTTTGATCACATTCTGTGATTCTATGCTCCACAACTTCCATGAGCAACCTTTGCCAGTGCCTCACCACCCTCACTGTAAAGAGCTTCTTCCTGTGGTGCTATGACAAATTCTGAAATCATACCTGTCCTGACTGCTTGAGAACGGATGCTCTCCAAACCTGCAGCCTGGGTTATGATTGAGAGGTTATACAGGTGGCCTGCTGTAAGTCCTGAAAAAGTGTAGGAGGTCAGAGGATCCTCTTGTTGAACCTCATGAACCACGATGTGGTTGTCCAGTAACAGCAGCCTGTAACGATCCACGTGCCCAGAGCCAGGAGACCACGAGGCATGGATAGTGTCCGTCTTGACACTAACCTGGATATTTTTCACAGGGGATGGTACTGTTGAAATAAAAACCACATGCTTAACCACAGAGTGTCAGGGGATGGAAGGGACCTCCAAAGCTCAGCCTGTCCAACCCCTGTGCCAGAGCAGCACCACGTACAGCAGATCACACAGGAACACATCCAGGCAGCTCTGGAATATCTCCAGAGAGGGAGACTCTACAACTTCCCTGGGCAGCCTGTGCCAGGCTTCTGTCACCCTCACAGGGAAAAAAGTCCTCCTCATGTTTACATGAAACTTTCTATGCCTCAGCTTCCACCCATTACCCCTTGTCCTGGCACTGGGTATCACTCAGCAGAGCCTGGCTCCAGCCTCTTGGCACTCACCTTTACATCTTTATAACCATTCATGAGGTCCCCACTCAGCCTCCTCCTCTCCCAGAAGCACAGCCCCAGCTCCCCCAGGTTCTCCTCATAAGAGAGATGTTCTTTTCCCTCAATTATCTTTGTAGCTCTGTGCTGGACTCTCTCAAATAGTTCTATGTCCCTTTTGAACTGGGGGGCCCAGAACGGGACACAGTATTCCAGACGTGGCCTCAGCAGGGCAGAGTAGCAGGGAGGAGAATCTCTCTTGACCTCCTACCCACAGCCCTTCTAATACACCCTAGAATGGCACTGGCCCTCCTGGCCACAAGAGCACATTGCTGGCTCATGGCCAACTTCCCATCAACTAGGATCCCCAAAAAAGCCTAATAATGATCTCCATTTTCTGCAGACCTGAAGAAATTTACTTTTAAAATACTATTAATATCTTTAGGATTACCAAAAACCCAACCCTAAATTTATGTCCAAACAGGCTATAGCAACATCCCCAGCAAACAAGTACTTCTTGTGATTCTTTAATTCTACTTATAATGAAGAGATACACATCTCTATATCTTGCCAGGTAGAATAATGATACATATATACATACATATATATATATATATATATATATATATATATGTATAATATATTAATGTTGTACATTTATTATATATTTTATATGTTTACTTATATATATAGTTACACATTCAATTATATATATTATATATTTTTTATATATATATATATATAATTACACATGTATGCAGAGAGTGGTGATCAAGGGCACAACGTCCACCTGGAGACCGGTGCCAAATGGTGTCCCTCAGGGGTCAGTGCTGGGACCAGTGCTGTTTAACATCTTTGTCAGTGACATGGACAGAGGAATGGAGTGCACCCTCAGCAAGTTTGCAGATGACACCAAGCTGTGTGGCACAGTCGACTTGCTAGAGGGCAGGGATGCCATCCAGAGGGACCTGGACAGGCTGGAGAGTTGGGCCCAGGCCAACCTGATGAAATTCAATAAGGCCAAGTGTAAGGTCCTGCACCTGGGTAGGCACAATCCCAAGCACAAATACAGGCTGGGTGGTGAATGGCTGGAGAGCAGCCCTGAGGAAAAGGACCTTGGAGTCTGGGTTGATGAAAAGCTCAACATGAGCCTGCAGTGTGCACATGCAGCCCAGACAGCCAACCGAGTCCTAGGCTGCATCAAGAGAAGCGTGGCCAGCAGGGCAAGGGAGGGGATTCTGCCCCTTTACTCTGCTCTCGTCAGACCCCACCTGGAGTACTGTGTGCAGTTCTGGAACCCTCAGCACAGGAAGGACATGGAAGTGTTGGAGCGGGTCCAGAGGAGGGCCACAAAGATGATCAGAGGGCTGGAGCAGCTCTCCTATGAGGACAGGCTGAGGGAGTTGGGGCTCTTCAGCCTGGAGAAGAGAAGGCTTCAAGGGGACCTGATAGTAGCCTTCCATTATCTGAAGGGGGCCTACAGGAAGGCTGGGGAGGGACTATTGACAAGGTCTTGCAATGACACGACAAGGGGTAATGGGTTTAAACTGGCAGAGGGAAGATTTAGACTGGATGTTAGGTGGAAGTTCTTTACAGTGAGGGTGGTGAGGCACTGGCACAGGTTGCCCAGGGAAGTTCTGGCTGCTCCCTCCCTGGAGGTGTTCAAGGTCAGGTTGGACAAGGCCTTGAGTAACCTGTACTAGTGGGAGGTGTCCCTGCCTATGACAGGGGGTTGGAACTAGATGATCCTTGAGGTCCCTTCCAACCTTACCATTCTATGATTCTATATGTGTGTGTGTATATATATGTGTGTGTGTGTGTGTTATTTTCAAGATGCAGATCTGTAAAATACCCTAAGTAGGTTTACTTAGATGAGCTACGATAAAAAAGGTCCTACCTGTAGATCCACTTATGCGAAGTTCTGGGGTGGTCTTATTTCCAGCAACTGCACTGAGGACAACGTTGTATTTACTCCCAGGGATGAGGTTGGAGAAAGTATTTTCTGGGTTTGAACTTCTTCCTGGTATGGAGACTTCTTGTATCTTTTTATTATCCTGATCAAATAAGGCTAGGTTATACAGGTCCACCTTTCCTGAGGAAGGATCCCACCGAACCTGCAAGCTTGTGAGTGTAGTTTTCTCCTTATTAATTTGGAAGCGAAGTGGTGGTAAAGGATCTGTAGTTAAAAAACAAACAAAGCATGTCAGGAAAAAAATTCTTCATGGAAAGAGTGATTTGCCTTGGATTGGGCTGCCCAGGGAGGTGGTGGAGTCCCCACCCCTGGTGGTGTTTAAGAGGAGGTTGGATGAGGCACTTGGTGCAATGAGTTAGTTAATTAGGAGGTGTTAGGTGATAGGTTGGACTCGATGATCCTAGAGGTCTTTTCCAACCTGGCTAACTCTGTGAATCTGTGAAAGCAGAAAATATGAAGTAGTATTTTTTGCACTGAGATTGTCTGAAGTTGTATAAAAAGCGGAACATAATACCTTCCAGTATCATATATATTATATTACATATATTTTTTATATATGTAATATATAACATATATAAAAACTCTCCCTTTACCACTGCCATGCTGACAATGTTTTTCAAAAAGTCCTTTTCTTCCAGTTTATAAACATCCTACCACTGAAATCTGTCTACAGATCCTGCAGAATTCAGAACTGCTACTTCACAGAATTGTCAGGGTTGGAAGAGACCTAAGAATCATCTTGTTCCAAAGCCCCTGCCATGAGCAGGGACACCTCACAATACATCACATCGTCCAGAGCCACATCCAGCCTGGCCTTAAAAACAGCCAGAGATGAGGCTTGTACTACCTCCCTCGGCAACCTGTTTCAGTCTCTCACCACCCTCATGGTGAAGAACTTCTTCCTAATGTCTAATCTAAATTTCCCCTCCTCTAGCTTGGATCCATTAGGGCAACCTGTTCCAACCATGTATGCATGACTATGTGTACATGTCCAAAATATCTCTGGAAGACAAAACCAATCTAACCTCAAACCTGCTGACTTTGGTGCTGGTGAATTCCAAGCTATTCAGCCTTAAACACCTCCAGGGATGAGGCTTCTACCACCTCCCTGGGCAACTTGTGCCAGTGTCTCATCGCCCTCATGCTGAAGAACTTCTTCCTAACATCCAGTCTGAATCTCCCCTCCTCTAGTTTGGACCCATCCCCCTGCAGTCCTATCACTGCCTGACACACTAAGAAGTCCCTCCTCAGCTTTCCTGTAGCCCCCTGCAGATACTGGAAGGCCACAATAAGGTCTCCTGGGAGCCTTCTCTTCTCCAAACTGAACAACTTGGGTGCATGTGCACACAGCCACTCAGACATATGCAGAAAAACATTTCCAGTCGTGGATGCATATAACAAACTTGGAAATCTGCTGATGCTAAAAACTGTAACAACTTTAGGAAGAAACAATAACCATGAACATCCAGGAAATTACACTCACTGCCTCAGTGCATTATAGCTTTATGGATACAACAGTGCCTGGGGGTTTTCACTTCCTAGCACTCACACTGAACACTGTCACTAATGGGCATTTGTGCTGGCACAGTTTTAAGTGCAGCAAATCCTTTGTTTAGCATCGTAGAATGGTTTAGGTTGGAAGGGACCTCAAAGCTCAGCCAGTTCCAATGCCCTGTCAATGCCACAGGCAGGGTGACTAGAACAGGTCACTCAAGGCCTCATCCAACCTGGTCCTGAACACCTCCAAGGAGGTTGTGGAGCACAGAATCACAGAATGTGATCTTTGATCACATGAATCACATGAACCACATGATCACATTCTGTGATTCTGTGCTCCACAACCTCCCTGGGCAACCTGTGCCAGTGTCTCACCACCCTCACTGCAAACAACTTCTTCCTAACATCCAGTTTCAATCACCCCTCTGCCAGTTTAAACCCATTCCTCCTTGTCCTGTCGTTACAAAATCAACTTCAATCACTTCAGACTGGTTCCAACAGAGCATGCTTCTGCCCTGCTGCAGTACTGTTCACATAAATTGTTTAAAAAAAAAAAAGGAAAAGAAAAGAGTATAGTGGATAAACTTTTAGGATTTGTATTTAATTAGGACAGTGTCTCTGAATCACAGAATCCAGGAACATTCAGGTTGGCAGAGACCCTCAGGATCACCAAGCCCAACCCATATCCCTACTTTACAAGGTGCACCCTAAACCATAGCCCCAAGCACCGCAGACAAACCACCTTGAAAGACATCCAGGCTTGGGGACCCCACCAGAACCCTGGCAGCCCATTCCAATGCCTGACCACTCTTGACAGGAAAAAATTTTTACTGCCACAGAATTAATCAGGTTGGAAAAGATCTCTAACATCACTTAAGATCTCTAAGAGTCCTACTTATCACCTAACACCTTCTACTCAACTAACCCATGGCAGTAAGTGCCTCATCCAGCCACCTTTCAAACACCTCCAGGGATGGGCACTCCACCACAACCCCAGGCAGCCCATTCCAGTGCCAATCACTCCTGCTAGGAAGAATTTCTTCCTAACATTCAGCCTGAACTTGCCCTGGCACAGCTCAAGGCCGTGTCCTCTTGTTCTGTCCCTGGGTGCCTGGCAGAAAAGATCAACCCCACCTGGCTACAACCTCCTTTCAGGTAACTCTAGAGAGCAATGAGGTATGCCCTAAGCCTCCTCTTCTCCAGTTGCACCTTGAGGCCATTCCCTCTTGTTCTATCGCTATTTACCTGTGGAAACCTCTCAGAATTCATTATATGGTTTATTAAGGAGCTCTGAAATAAAACCACCTGTAAAACACAATGCATTTTTAACAAGATGGCACTGCCCCCCCCCCAGATAAAAAGGACTTCAGTTGCTTGTACTTTGCAGCAGCAGTTCACCACTCACAAGAATTGTACTACATGTTCAAGTACTAAGGTATTGGCATTTATGCCTCTCAATAAGGTTAAGCAATTGCATATTAAAAAGGTATCACAAAACATCTCAAGCAGAAAATTCAAGCATTCACAAGTTGGGGAGTTAAAGAATAAAGGTTCCCTAACAATTTAACAAGTAGAGTTGGCTTCCATGTGAGTGTGCTCTGTGCTGCAGATGCCCAGCATCACACAGGGAGTGCATCCAGGCCAAGAACAGTGCCTTAGATGCAGAAGAGTAAGACCATGTTCCCCACCCAGTTTTTCCTGAGTTCCCTGAACAAGGGAAAGAGTATGAGATCACATCATTAAAATTGCAGTATGAAGACTGAAAGGACAAAGCTGAACCTACCCCAACTGTGTGAATACAGTGGTAGGAGTATCCTGGTGAGAGTAACCTTTAAGCTGTTTTTAATTCAACACCTGGATGGTGCAGAGGGTTTAATTGCTTCTCTGCTGAGAACATACTGATACCAGGTTTTGGTGGTATCACAGAATCACACAACTTCAGAGGTGGAAGAGGCCTCCAGAGATTGTGTCCAATCCCAGTGCCAAGGCAGGATCACTCAGGGCAGTTTGTACAGCAACTCATCCAGGTGGGTTTGGAAATGCTCCAGAGAAGGAGACTCCACAACCTCTCTGGGCAGCCTGTGTCAGGGCTCTGGCACCCTCACTCTAAAGAAGTTTCTCCTCAGGTGGAGCTGAAACCTTCTCTGTTCCAGTTTGTATCCATTGCTCCTTGGCTTATTGCTGTGCACCACCCAAAAGAGCTTGGCCCTCTCCACTTGCCCCAGGGCTCTGAGGCTCTCTCCACAGGGGAGATGTTAAAGTCCCCCAGTCATCCTCGTGGCTCTCCTGAACTTTTCCCAGTAGGTCCCTGTTTTTCTTGAACTGGGAAGCCCAAAATTGGACACAGTATGCTCTATTAATCAAATATTTTGGAGACGTCAAAGGTGTATCTTGCTCCCTGAAAGCATTCAAAATGTGTCTGGAGATGGTCCTGAGCAACTGGCTCTAGAGAACCCAAGTCCCTGCTTAAATTCAGGTTCTTTCTCTGGACCACAGAGACAGTAGTATCCATGAGGAAAAGAGATGAAAATTAAATTACCACAAGCAGTGAATGAAAACATCTAGCTCATTATCTTGACCTTTTCCCTGAAGGCCGAAGTAACTCTGCTTGAAATCTGGAAAGCTATAAAGACTAAAATCCAAGTCAAAGACCAAGCACACCAAATTTCAGGGAAAACAGTTAAATTTCCACCCAGTGAGAGCAACTGAAGCAGGAGGCTTAAATGAAAAGCATCAGGAAATCTCAACAATAGGCTTGACTACCAACTCCACCTATAATACATACTGAGCCACTAAAGGCTATTATGTTGGCAAAAGTGAATAGTGGAGGCATAATCTTGTTCCTTGGAGGCAATTGTTCTCATTGGAAAGGTCAACTCTTGGGAGTCAGAAATAACCTCCAGCACTATCTATGCTCAGATATGCAGTCAGATCCTCAGGTTAAGATGTGGAGGTGCTTGAAGGTGCCCAGACAAGGGCAACAAGGCTGGGGAGGGGACTGGAACACACCCCTGTGAGGAGAGGCTGAGGGAGCTGGGGGTGTGCAGCCTGGGGAAGAGGTGTGTGTGTCCAGCCCCTAGATCACAAAATGTTTGACCTATTTAGAAAGGGGTGTAATAGGTGAATATGCTGAAAGGGAAACTGAGGCCTGAAAGAAGAACAAGGAGCAGAATCAGGACCAGCACAGACTGGAGGTGGAGGACTCTGTGATAATATGAACAAGTGAATTCTTCTTTCTTTTTTTTCTGATGTATGCTATATGTGATAAGCATTTGCTGATTTGTTTAGCCTGGAGAAGAGGAGGAGCCCTCATTGCTCTCTATAACTACCTGAAAGGAGGTTGCAGCCAGGTGGAGTTTTCTCTTCTGCCAGGCACCCAGGGACAGAACAAGAGGACACAGCCTCAAGCTGTGGCAGGGCAGGTTCAGGCTGGATGTCAGGAAGAAGTTCTTCCCTGCAAGAGTGATATGCACTGGAATGGGCTGCCAGGGGAGGTGGTGGAGTCCCCATCCGTGGAGGTGTTTAAAAGGAGGCTGGGTGAGGCACTTGGTGCCATGGGTTAGTTAATGAGAGGGTGTTAGGTGATAGGTTGGACTCAATGATCTCGAAGGTCTTTTCCAACCTGGTTCATTTTGTGATTAAGAACTTGAGTCTGGGTGTCCCCATACCCATGTACCATTCATAAAGATCATCAAATAAGGGTCAGCTTCTGGGAAGAAACAATGCAACTTGCTACTTATCTACAAAGAAATATACCTGTTCTCCCCAAAGCTTATTTCCAACCTGGATAATTCTGTGATGCAGTCAGATGAAAGAGTTTTAATTTGACTGGTATCAAGACAACAGTCACGGCAGCTGTGAATAAGTTTAACAGCGTCAGGATAAGGTGGACCGCTCATGGTTCACCCAAAGGTAACCAACACTACGATCTGCAGAACCGGACACATTCTACAAAAGAAGACTGCACATTTTTAGAAGCACTTTTACTGTCCTGTGTCATCTGTCTTCCGAGGTGCCTTAGCAGAGAAAAGAGTTGCGTGCCTAGAAGGTGAAGTTCAGAAACTCAGCCTTTATCTAATCTATCTGGTCCAGAAAACAAAACACTCAGTGCTCTGCACATCCGCTAGAACAAAGGAACAATGAGATTGGGAAGTGCCTGGGCTGAAAGAGCCCGGGGATGGAAACAAACACTTAAAAAGCCATTTACATTGTTATACAAGTCTCTGCTGGCAACCAGACAACACCGAGAGATCACAGAAATCAAACATTTTCCCAAAGATATTTTTATACCATTTGATACGAGGTGAATTAATGCCTACAAAAGGAATCTTCCAGATAACTTCATGTTGTCTGAATTCTATGGCAGCTCCATTTTCACTTTTTTTTTTCTTTTTTTTTTTTTTTTTAAGGGGGGGTGTGGGGCGGGAGGAGAGGATGTGCTTTGTTTGCACAGCTGCTACAGATCCATTTTATAGAAAGAGTAGGTATGGCTAGGTCCAGTCCCAGGGACGTGACTCACTAATCCAGCCTGTAAAATGGATTTTGCTGTATGCAGGAGAGAAACTAACAGAGATGAGGCCTTGAGTAACCTGTACTAGTGGGAGGTGTCCCTGCCTATGGCAGGGGGTTGGAACTAGATGATCCTTGAGGTCCCTTCCAACCTTACCATTCTATGATTCTATGATAGGAGACTGGGAGTGAGTAACAGAGAATTCCTGCCAGTCACAGCCATCTTCCTTAGAGATTATCAAATCTTCTCCTACTCTTCTATTTTCATGAACTAGTAAACTACTGTCATGGTTTGAGGGGTTCCAGGTGATCCCAGACTCCCTAAAAAAAAAAACCTACAGATACCTACTTCACAAAGGCTTTTAAGTAAAGAGGGTTGATTTCCTTATCCTTATTAAGCACAAATATGCATTTCTTTGAGATGATAGAATCACAGACACATCCAGGCTGGCAAAGCCCCTCAGGATCACCCAGTCCAACCTAGAACCCTATTCCACAAGATTCATCTTAAACCATAGCCCCAAGCACCACATCCAAACACATCAAGGGTTGGTGACTCCACCACCACCCTGGGCAGCTCATTCTAGTCCCTGACCACTCTCTTCCTGAAAAGCTTTTTCTTAATGTCCAATCTAAGCCTTCCCAGCCTCAGCTTGAGGCCATTCCCCCTTGTTCTGTCTCAAATTACCTGTGAGAAGAGACCAGCACCAACCTCTCCACAATATCCCTTCAGGTAGCTGTAACGGCAATGAGGTCTCCCCTCAGCCTCCTCTTCCTCAAACTAACCATTCTCAGCTCCTTCAGTCACTCCTCATCAGATTTATTCTTTGAGCCCTAAAAACCAAGAAAATCTTTCAAACATCTTTTTTCCCCCCCTCTTTTCTCCTTGTAAGGATGCCTTTTGAGAAGGCTGGATGAGGTGCTTAGTGCCAAGGGTCAGTTAATTAGAAGGTGTTAGGTGATAAATTGGACTAGATGATCTCAGAGGTCTTTTCCAACCTCCTTAATTCTGTGATTCTGTGACGATCACAGCCATTACATGCTTTTGGAGGATAGGATTATATAGCTTATAGTCAGAGTTAGTAGCTTTTCCTACAGATGGCTAACAAATCAGGTTTGTCCCAAATAATCTGAAATTTAGAGTGAGCACATGTCTGAGCCATGCTCCTGTCATTTACAGTTACATATGACAAGGGGAAAAAAATACTCTACCAGTATTAGAATGGAACTTTTAACCTCTTCTCACTCAAATATTCAGCAATGTATTTTTTTTTTCTGAATAAAATTTATGTATCTGTTACTTCTTTCAGCACAGGTGGCTCAGATTAGACAGTAACATCACAGCAGCATTTTTGTGGAAAACAATGTTGAAAAGTGGCATTTCTATTTTTAAAGTTTAACACTTGAAAAGCAGGGGAAGCACCAAGCTGTCCTCACAGCTCTCCAAATCAGTGTTTCAAGTCTGAATTTCAGTTCATAACACAAATTCAGAAATGTAAGTGGAATTTAGGATCTGCTCAGATACTATTCATTAGAATTTTAATTAAAGATATCTGGTCCTTCACCAAAAATACACTACTGAAACACTGTTAAACTGGTCCATTGAAGAATTGAGAACTCAAGAATGATGTGACCTGAAATCCACACAACCATGAAAAGACACAACCATACTCCATTGAGGAGGAACCATTCCATTGAGGAGGAGTTATTTCATTGAGAAGGATTTTTTTTTTCCCTGAGAGGGTGACAGAAGCCTGGCACAAACTGCCCAGGGGGGCTATGGACTCTCCATCTTTGGAGATATTCCAAACCCATCTGGATGCATTCCTGTGTGATCTGCTGTAGGCAGTGCTGCTCTGGCAGGGGGATTGGACTGGCTGAGCCTTGGAGGTCCCTTCCAGCCCCTGACACTCTGATTGTGTGATACCATCTTTTGTCACAAAGTACTTCTTAGCCTGGGCAAGTTTTAGTGAGAGCAATACAGAAGGCGACACAAAAAGACACGCAGTGCATCTTGTAATGACAGAAAGAGGAATGGGTTTGAACTGGCAGAGGGGAGATTGAAACTGGATGTTAGGAAGTTCTTTGCAGTGAAGGTGGTGAGACACTGGCACAGGTTGCCCAGGGAGGTTGTGGAGCACAGAATCACAGAATGTGATCTTCAATCTTCGTTCACATTCTGTGCTCCACAACCTCCCTGGAGGTGTTCAGGACCAGGTTGGATGAGGCCTTGAGAAATCTGTTCTAGTGGGAGGTGTCCCTGCCTATGGCATAGGGGGGTTGGAACTGGCTGAGCTTTGAGGTCCCTTCCAACCTAAACCATTCCATGATTCTATATGCTGCCCCAGTTTTACAACAGCAAGCATGCTGCCTAGTTGAGCTTCATGATTTTCTGCGCTTTTTGACGTTCAAAAGCCACAAAAAATGGTTAAGTACTCATGTGAAATAAATATATGGACTTGTGCCTACTAACATCTGTAATCTCAGGTTTGCAGGAGAGAATTTCTTTCTGGCTCACAGCTGGTAAATGGTGTTATCAGCTTTTTTCTCTCATTTCCTATCCTACTAAAATAGCACAACTGCCGACACCGTGTGTGTGTTTCCATGCCTGGGCTTACCTGGCTTATAAGGGGCATATGTTTTTTTCCATCATTTTGGAGGGCTCATTTCAGTTCTGCTCTAGAGGATTAAGTAGTTGTCATTTAATGCTGATAGCCCATAGATCAGATTTTCTTCACAGAATTGCCAGGGTTGGAAGGGACCTCAAGGATCATCCAGTTTCAACCACCTAATGTGGGCAGGGACACCTCACACTACATCAGGTTGCCCAGAGCCAGATCCAGCCTGACCTTAAAAACATCCAGGGATGAGGCTTCCACCACCTCCCTAGGCAACTCTTTTCGCTCACCACCCTCATGCTGAACAGGTGAGTCACTCACCACCCTCATGCTGAACAGCTTCTTCTTAACATCCACTCTGAATCTACTAGCTTGGATCCATTGCCCCCAGTCATATCACTACCTGACACTCTCAAAAGTCCCTCCCCAGCTTTCCTGTAGCCCACTTCAGAATCTGGAAGGCCACAATAAGGTCTGAGAGCCTTCTCCTCTGCAAACTGAACAACCCCAACTCTTTTAGCCTGCCCTTGAGAGCAGCTCCAACCCTCTGATCTTCCTCATGCCTCTTCTCTGGACATGCTCCATCACATCCAGATCTTTCCTGTCCACTTTAGTGGACTAGTGCAGATTTCTGTATTAGCATTCTATATATTATTAGATTTGAGATCTCTGCAGCCACACAAGTGAAATAGAAGGTGCTTCTCTACTCAGGGATTCACCAAGGTGCTGGTGTTACTTGAGAGTTTATGTAGCCTTGGTGAGCTGCACACAGTCTACTGGATTGTCAAACTTGCAAGCAACACGGACTTAACTCATTGTCACAATGATGATTTTAACGTTAACTGAAATCCTCCAAAGGCCAAACTGAGTTAGGGCTTTAGTCCTCTCCAAGCCTTCATGTTACATCTGCAACCACATCAGGCATTATTTCTTGCTTTCATCTCAGACCTTAGAAAGAGATCCTATCCAAAATGTAACAAAGAATTTCAGCTCTTACAGGCTTAGCTAACCCAGCACCTTGTAAAAGAAACTCGATGAAAACTGAACTCGTAACAGGAATGAGAACCTGCAAATTTCAGCAGAAAGTTCAAGTAAAAGCAACTTTGTCTGCCCACATTTATGATCCAGATCTTCAGGACTTGATTTTGCAAAAGGAAGCAAATGGGACGGGATTCCTCTCACTAATCTTCAGGTTAAACCTGGGTTTAACCCAGGTTCTTTTTCTAGGCAGTAGAGAAAGTGGGGCACCTCCAAAGGACATTTTAGCCCCTCTGTCTTTATAGATTGCTCAGGAAGAGAACCTCACTGCCTACCAATTTTCAGCCAGCCCACAGGGACTCAGTTCTGCTACCATTTAAATCAGTGGCAGTTTTGGTTTAAAATGTGGCTGAAAATATTGCTCATACTTCCATATTCCCTGGATAGTTTCCAGGAACATATACCTATGTACATTCAGGCTCAGTAGAGTGCAACACAAAACTACTGACATCAAGCTAAAAAGGAACAGGTGAATACAGCTTGCAGTAAACTGGTTTAAAGTGATGGCTCCAGTGGAACCACACAGGGGAATAATCCTCCCTCATTCCACAGTGAAATGCAGAGCATTGACAGCACAGTACGGGCTGATGACAGGTATATCAAACCCTACACGCTCTTGAGAAGTAACATAAACGGAGACAGTTTGGAGCTATCCAAAATCCAAACATTAATATCACCTCAACTATGGTTCACTAAACTGCAGTATTTCAACTTAAAAATCAGACTTTTCACTCTGATGTCAGCTATGTAATAGGACTACGATCAGCATTACTTCCAATCATTTTTATCTCACACTCTTGCAAAATCTATTTACTGATAAAAAAAAAAGTAGTCATAAATGACATGTACAAGCTACTAAGTGATGATTATGCAGTAATTAAAATGCTGTCTACAGTGGTATGTGGTGGCAACATTTGCTTTAGTCTTTCAATTTCCAATTTACAAGCTATCGATATTATAACCAGTTGGGATGATGCACGACAGATTTAAAGCCCTGCAGAGAAAACATGACTCGCTTTTTACTAAGTGACATGACTTGCTCTTAGGAGTACAGCTGATATGGCACCAGGCAGACTTGTGACTAGACTTTAAGTTGAATTAACAAAGCAAATTAATGGACAGTGTTTAGTATATTTGTATGGTAATGTAGGCAAAAGGGTCTGGCAATGATTCTCAATCAGTAGTTGTGAAGTACTTGGGTGCTGTAATCTTCCATACTGCAAAGTACCTCTCCCAAACAGTTTAGGAGCAAATCGGGGAGATATTTAACGACGCGCCTAATTTAAGACAGCTCTGTTTTGAGACTGGTGTTACCACCGTTAAGAGGTTGGACGATACTATATTTTAACGTCTTTAAAAGAACACTTTTAGAGGCTAGTAGAGTCCAGTTCTGTCAGTTGTAGCCGGCGGCTCTATGACCTTCGCTGCTGAGCAGTTCACATGCACACACAAACCTGACGGCAGAAAAGAGGCTTTTCCTCAGCAGCACTCTGGCAGGCTGCTGTAACATTTGTACAGCCACTCATGGGATGTGACACCGCACATGTCCTGCATGCAGCTGTACATCCTTACACCTCTCTGCCGGCATTCAAGGAAAACTTTGAAGTTTCACTCTTACTTTCTGGCCTTCAGGCTCCGGTTAGAGATAATTGAAGGGCAGAAACGAGCTTAAATAGTTAAGTTAGCCTTCAGTAGGCTCTACTTGCCACGAAACAGACTGTATTTTAAACGCGGCAAATAAGCTGTCACCTGAGGAACTGTGAAGCCAGCATGAGCAAAATGGGTGTGTTGTACTACTACTTCTTCAAGCATTCTCCTGGTTGGCAGCTCAAGGGGACAGCAGTAACGTCCTCCCAGCACTGACCCTGCCTCCTCACAGCACCTTCTCGCAGCCTGCCGGGTTAACTGTTGCAAGCGATTACTTCTGCCGGGAAGGTGAGCAAACCGCAAGCGCTACGTTCAGGTTCACAGCGCTTCTAAACGCATTGCCCTCCTCTTACAAGCGGACGAAGCAAGGGGACGGTTAAGAACCAGCCTCGACATCCCTCCCCCAACACCTGCCATGCCCTCCGCCCTTACCTGTCAGCACGGAGATATTGACGACTTCCCCGTCGGCGAGCGGCTCGATGCGGAGGTGGTACCAGGTGCCGGCCTCCAGGTCCTGCAGGGTGCAGCCGTAGGAGCCGTTGCCCGTGGCGGCAGGCCGACAGCCGGCCGCCTGCCCCTCCTGGGAGCGCCCGGTCAAGCTGAAGTTGCAGGCGCTGCCCGCGGCGCCCCACCGCAGCCGGACGCTCTGCCCGGCGACCAGCAGCTCCGTCAGGTTGGCGCTGCATCCCGCCGCTGCCCCCGGCGCGGCCTGCGGAGAGCAGGGAGAAGCTCTGAGAGACCGACCGGGCTCCGCCAGACGCCAGCGCACCCTGGTCTGGCTCCCTCCCTGACACGCACACACACACACACCCTGACCCTGCTGCGGGCCAGCCTACCTGTGCCCCCCAGGCTCAGCTGCAACCCCACACCCCCCCTCCCAGCCGCTCACCTTGGTCAGGGCCAGAGCCGTCCACAGGGCGAGTCGCGCTCCATAGCTCAGCATCGCCGACAGTTTTTAACCCAGATGACCCTCGCGGGGAGGGCAGGAGGCGACAGCGGCGGCCCGGGGGGGGTGTGGGGATGTTTGGTTANCGCCTCCCCTGTCACCGGCGTGCCGTGGGGGGGCTACCCGCCGCCCGCCCGCCCGCGGCTGAGGAGGAGCGGAGGAGGCGGGGGAGGCGACCGCCGCTTCCCACGCTGCCATTCTGACCCTGGCTGACTCTGCCGGAGCCCTTCCCGCCGACTTCCGCAATCAAGAGGCGATTTCCTTGCGTCTCGCTGCGGGGAGGGGGGGCGCAGAGAGCGGCGACTCAGGGCCCGCCGCCGCCCCCCAGCCGGCTGGTCCCGGGGTGCCGCACCTCGCTGCTCGTTGGGTGCCACCTTCCTCCCGGCTCCTCTCCCAGCCCACCTCCCTTCCTTCCTCGCTGCTTCCTCCCCCTGTCGACTCTCCCGAGGGGCTTCCCTCTGCATGCTTCTCCTGGCTCATGGGGGGCCCCTTGGCTCCTCAGGCGCTGCCGTCGTTGGCGGGGGAGGGCGGATGGCAGCGCTCCTGCCTCACGCCAGCTGCACTTGACGCCAGCTTGCTTTGCCCCATAGCTGCCTCGCCTCGCATCTGCGGCGGCTCATGCCTGCCTTTCCTTCCCTTTGCCTCACTTCACGGTTGCCTCATCTCACGCACGCCTTGCCCCATGCCCACCTTGCCTCATGGCCATCTCGCTTTGCGTGCCCCTTCTCAGCCACCCCTCATGGCTGCTTCACTTCCTGCCCACCTCGCCTTAACGTAGCTGCATCTCTTCTGCCTGCCATCCCTAAAGGCCACTCCATTCTCCAGACCCAACTTCTCTTGGCTTCAACCATTACTAAAGTGCCATTCCAGCTCCAGCCTCCCAACCACTGACGTTTTTAGGGGGTTAGCTGCAAACAACCAAGGCCTCCATTCTCTCCTGGCCCTGTGGTACTGCCACCAGAGACAGTGTGGTAAGGAGACTCCTGGCAGAGCCCACGGCCAAGCTGCCGCCACATGCAGGTGGAGGAGTAGCCCGCAGGTCACCAGCCAACTTATCGCAGCTTTTTGGCTTGTTCCACATCAACTTGTGCCCTTGAAACAATTCCTGAGTAACTCCCGACGTAAAATTACACACACCACAGAAATCCAGAAGGTCTCCCTCTTTTGAGGCTGCACCAAAGGAGCTTTGTGCAGCTCCAAATCAGCAGGAGCCACGGCACAGTCCTCTCTTAAGTCATGCATGCCCATTCCCTTCTCGGTTGGATTTCAGCCTCTTAAAACTCATATTTGTGCACGTGGGAGAAGAAGCTTAGCCACAAGCGTTTGGGACCTTCAGATACTCAAGCAGACAATAACCTAGCAGCCATGGGATAAATCTGAGAGTGCAGAAATGGTGACAAATTTGACATTTTGAAATGGCACTTTGCGTCTTCTATGCTCTCTGATGGACATGCAGTTTTAAAATTTATAAAGCAGCAGCACCTCCAGCAAATTCACTGCTGCCTCCGTTCCACTTTTGCTTGTTTCAAGGAGAAAAAGGTGCTAGGCTTTACAAGTGCTAGTCTGCCTATGAGGGGAGCCACTGCTCTATGGTTTTTCTGGGCATCAAACCTGTCAAACAAGATCATAATATCTAAGAAAACCTAGCTCTCCTTTTTCCATACAGAAAATGAGCCTCTGAGTGCCCATGGGTGGCATCTGCAGCTGTGGAAAGCAACACCTGTCCCAGTGGAGCTTCTTAGGGGTGTGGCACTAAAACCATTGGACTTTATCCTGCAAAGCTTGGGATACTTAACCTTAGGAACATCACCTTAAGTAATGATACAAATACATCACTGTAAGGTCCTGTGCCTGGGTAGGCTCGATCCCAAGCACAGCTCCAGGCTGGGTGGGGAATGGCTGAGAACAGCCCTGAGGGAAAGGACTTGGGGATCTGGGGTGATGAAAAGCTGAGCATGAGCCTGCAGTGTGTGCATGCAGCCCAGACAGCAACTGTGTGCTGGGCTGCAGCAAGAGCAGCATGGGTAGCAGGGCAAGGGAGGGGATTTTGCCCCTTTGCTCTGCTCTCCTCAGACCCCACCTGGAGTACTGTGTGCAGTTCTGGAGCCCCCAGCACAGGAAGGACATGGAAGTGTTGGTGCTAGTGCAGAGCAGGCCACAAAGATGCTCAGAGGGCTGCGGTATCTCTACTCTGAGGGAGGGTTAAGAGAGTTGAGGTTCTTCAGCCTGGAGAAGAGAAGGCTTCCAGGAGACCTTGGAGTGGCCTTCCAGGAGCTGAAGTGGGCTCCAGGGACTACTGACAAGGTCTTGCAATGACAGGACGAGGAGGAATGGGTTTAAAGTGGCAGAGGGGAGACTGTAACTTGATGTTAGGAAGAAATTCTTTGCAGTGAGGGTGGTGAGACACTGGCGCAGGTTGCCCAGGAAGGTTGTGAAGCACAGAATCACAGATTCTGTGCTCCACAACTTCCCTGGATGTGTTCAAGACCAGGTTGGATGAGGCCTTGAGCAACCTGTTCTAGTGGGAGGTGTCCCTGCCTGTGGCAGGGGGTTGGAACTGCCTGAGCTTTAAGGTCCCTTCTAACCTCAACCGTTCTGTAATTCTATCATTACACCATTCTCAAACCCACGGCAGAACCTACCCTGGAAGAGATATTTTTATGTACTATGGAAAAAAGGAGTGATTTGTGCCCCAAAGACCTAGTACAGTGACAGGCAAATGACATAAACCCCACCAAGATTTTTCCAGCACTGGAGAAGAGCAAATCTGAAGGTTTGTCGGGATGTCTTGATTACTTCAAACTCCTCTTTGGGAATGACATATTTGGAGTAACCTGTCTGGTTTTGGAAAGCAACCCTAAGCTGAATTTGCAGGGGTGATGTAATTCAGATGTGTAGGTGTAAGTTATTTAAGTAGGTAGAGTATTTGAAGGGGAGGGAAAAAAGCAACTGAAGCAACCTTCTAAAATTCAGGAACAAAATTGAACCTACCACAAGTCCAATTTAAAGACTTTTAGGTCTGTCTGTCTATTCCACCTAATATAAGGCAGAAAAGGGATGTTGCTATTTCTCAGCAGTGCCCATAATTTAGAAGTTCCTACTTTATTTACTCTTAGTCTTGCTGTTGTAAGATCATTAAAACCAACCAAGTACTGGTTTGTGAAGAGTTTTGAGGTTTCCTTCTGAGTCCAGTTTTGGGCTCCCCAGTTCAGGAGAGACAGACAGAGTCCAACAGAGAACCACAACTATGACTGGGGGACCTGAGCATCTCCCCTATGGAGAGAGACCGAGAGTCCTGGGTCTGTTTAGTCTGGAGACGGTTTAGAGAGGATCTGAGCAATGTGTACAAATATCTGAGGGGTGGGGGTCAAGTGGAGAGGGCCAAGCTCTTTTGGGTGGTGCACAGCAATAAGCAATGGACGCAAACTGGGACAGAGAAGGTTTAAACTTCACATGAGGAGAAACTTCTTTTGAGTGAGGATGCCAGATCCCTGGCACAGGCTGCCCAGGGAGGTTGTGGAGTCTCCTTCTCTGGAGGCTTTCCAATCCCACCTGGATGCATTCCTGTGTGGACTCCCCTCGGTGATGCTGCTTTGGCAGGGGGTGTGGACTGGATGCTCCCTGGAGGTCCCTTCCCACCTCTACTATTCTGTGATTGTGTACATTACTAGCATAAAGCTGCTGCAGGGCGAAGGTCTGACACAGATGTCAGGGCTGGAACCAAGCAGGATCGGTCCATCATTGACTGGTGGCAATATATTTAAGTGGAATAGTCAACATAACAGGAATAATTATTTCCAGACTGGTATTGAACAACTGGGCTTTTAGGAAGGCAGCAGTCACACAGCCTTTTAACACTTTACCAATCTGTGTGGCCAGCCAAGAAACTAATTAAAAAAAAAAAAAGAAAAAAAGAACTGGAAGTGAGCTTTGGGAGTGGCCGGATGTGTCTCTAATAGCAGGCTCTAAAGTCCCTTTCAGACACTTTCCCAAGGTTTCCTGACTTTTTGGTTTCTGGAGTTTTTTTTCCTTTTGTTTTTGGGGTTGGTTTTTTTTTTTTTTAAAACCACCAACCCCTCTCTCTGCCTCTCTAATCAAGAGGAAATGGGCTTTGCATAGCTTTTGTCATAGTCTGAAAGTGCAAGCTGCGTTTTTACTTGAGATCTAAGGGTGTTCTAAAGCAAACATTTTGTTTGATTGAAAGTGTCACCATTGTGTGTTGTTCCCTGCCCCCAGGAAAAAAAAAAAAAAAAAAAAAAAAAAAAAGTCCNNNNAAAAAAAAAAAAAGATGGCTATGCTCACAGCCAAGTAACATCAAGGCTTTGCTTCTACAAACAAGAGAACCCAGCCTGGGCAAATACTATAGAAGGTATTGTCTGCCTAACAAGAATACTTCAGTGCTTACTCAGTCTGTGAATTGTCAAAGTACCGCTTTAAATGCAGGTTAGTCCTGGTAGTTTGACAACTCTACTGTACTCTACAAGTTTTTAACTCTACTGTAAATAGAGGGGAAACAGAAATGCTGGCCAAAGGTTTTAAGTCCACGTGTCTGAAGTGTTGTACCCAGGTTCAAATGCCCAGCCACAGCTGGAGGCTCTAAGGGACACATATTTGTGCTTGCCATCACCATTCTGGTTTGAAGCCTCTGACCTAAGCGAGCTGCTCAGTGCAAGTGATGTGAGTCAGGAGGTGAACTGGTGGGCAGCTTTGCTTCAAACAGTGCCATCACTCTAGCACCGGTGGGATTATTGAGTAGGAGTGCTGGAGGCACTTTGGGCCATACCAGATCACTTAGAATGTTTCCTGTTTGGAAAGCAGCCCCCTGGAGAAGGGCCTGGGAGTGCTGGTGGCCAAGAAGCTCTGCATGGGGCAGCAATGTGCCCTGGTGGCCAAGAGGGCCAGTGGGATGCTGGGGGGCATTAAGAGGAGGGTGTCCAGCAGATTGAGGGAGGTTCTCCTCCCCCTCTACTCTGCCCTAGCGAGGCCCCACCTGGAATATTGCATCCAGTTCTGGGATGCAATATTGAATATCTTGAACCCTAGTTCATGAGGGGCAGGGATCTACTGGAGAGAGTCCAAGGGAGGGCTATGAAGATGTTGAAGGGGCTGGAGCACTGCCTGATGAGGAGAGGCTGAGGGACTTAGGGCTGTTTGGGGTGGTGAAGAGAAGACTGAGAGGGGATCTAATCAATGTTTATAAATAGATGAGGGCTGGGGGTTAAGAGGGAGTGGACAAACTCTACTCGGCTGCACTCTGGGATAGGGCAAGGAGTAATGGGTATGAACTGCAGCACAGGAAGTTCCAGCTCAGCATGAGGAAGAAATTCTTGAGTGTAAGGGTGACAGAGCCCTGGCACAGGCTGCCCAGAGAGGTTGTGGAGTCTCCTTCTCTGGAGCCTTTTAAGGTCCTGTCTGGATTTGTTCCTGTGTGACCTGTGCTGGATTCTCTGCTCCTGTTGTGGCAGGGGGGATGGACTGGAAGGTCTCTAGAGGTCCCTTCCAACCCCTAACATCCTGTGAGCTTGTGATGTGTTGGAGACCACTATTCTGTGAAGGATGTATGAGTATGGACAGAGAGCACAGGGAACTAAGCTCAAGCTACCTAGAGTAGGCCAGAATAAACAGATTTTAAAAGAACTGCCTCCATCACCTCTGGACTGGGCTGCAGCATATCCAGGAGTGGCTCATTCCCAGCCTTCATCAGCACTACAACAGCAGCATTAGGGTCTGTAAACCTTCAAATTGGTTATTTTGGGTCAACATAGTGCTGGATGATACTACTTCTGCATTCTCTTTCTCTACTGATGCTGTTCATACCAGCTTGTAAAGAGGATCCTGTCCACAGCCCTCCCAAACACAAAACACATTTCTTAGTCATTCTCAGCAAAGCTGACACCCAAAGTCTTAACTGAAACAATCTTCTTCCCTGCCCCAATACACAGAGCTGCAGTGTGCTCTCCTGCAGAAGCAGTCACAGGGAATTTAGGGATTTTCAGTCCTAAATCCCTGTGCTGATAGGAATACAGTGAATAAAAATGTCCTCCACGCTTTAGCTCTCACTGCCTATGCACAAATTTTCCAGTGGTGAGTCCAGATTCTCTCTCAGAACATGATTCTTAGAGTGTAATTACAGACAGACCTTTGCATCATACAGCAAGCCAGTGGCACTGAGAGCACAGGCCCAGGCTCCTGGGGCTCCTGCCACATCAGTGGGCTTCCCATTACACTTCACATATCCTAAGTGTGTTCCTCAAGCTTAGAGATGCTCCCAGTGCACTGTGAACTGTGCTTGGGTAGCAATGGGCACTCTCGGCCTGAACAAAACATCCCATCAAAATCATAGAACCACAGAATGTCAGGGGCTGGAAGGGACCTCCAAAGCTCAGCCAGCTCAACCCCCCTGCCAGAGCAGGAACACCTACACAGGAACACATCCAGGCAGCTCTTGAAGATCTTCAGAGAGGGAGACTCCACAACCTCCCTGGGCAGCCTGTACCAGGCTTCTGTCACCCTCACAGGGTAAAAATCCTTCCTGTTTAGATGAAGTTTCCTATGCCTTAAGTCCCACCCATTGCCCCTCATCCTGGCACTGGGCATCACCAGCAGAGCCTGGCTCCAGCCTCTTGACACTCACCTTGAACATCTTTATAACCATTGCTGAGGTCTCCCCTCAGGCTCCTCCTCTCCCAGCAGCACAGCCCCAGCTCCCTCAGGCTCTCTTCCTAAGGAAGAGCTTCCACTCCCTTCAGCATCTTTGTGGCTCTGTGCTGGGCTCTCTCAAGCAATCCCCTGAGGTCCTTCTTGAACTGAGTGGCCCAGAACTGGACACAGTATTTGAGATGCAGCCTCAGTAGGGCAGAGTAGAGCAGGGAGGAGAACCTCTCTCAACCTACTAAGCACAGCCCTTCAAAATAAAGAACAAATCTTAGTCTTGAAACTGCCTTTTTTTTTTTTCACTCCACAAAATAGCCACCTGTAATAGCTACCAGGCTCCACAGAGTGGAGTAGGCTTAGTAAAAATCAATCGATAATCCTTCTGCCTTACCTCTTCTGTAGTGCTGGAGTACTGAGAAGTAGTTACTGTAATCCAGGTGTTCTCTGTTACTGCCGTTTTCAAGTCAAAGTAGAGGTTTTCAATGAGCTTTTCACTGAAGTGTTCACTCACATTTCTGCTGAACACCTCTGTGCTGCTCTTCAGCAGGTTTTCAGGTCTAGAGGTAACGGTGTTTAAAGAGGGGGGTGTAATTTTGGTGCTCCATACAGAGGTGTCTGCATCTTCCAGATCTAAGGCAAGCAGAGGAAAGCAATTAAAACCAGCTCTACCTTTTGATAAACTCTTCTCTAGATGGCAAGAAATATGGCTGATATAACTCCTAAGTATTTTACGTGCACCTGTCAGCTCTACAGTTTTCAGTGTAAGCTTGCATTTTGCATCAATATCAAAGTCTATGCAAAAGCAGAAAGAAGTCCAGCAAAGATTCCCACAGAATCACAGAATTCTCAGGGTTGCAAGGGAACTCAAGGATCATCCAGTTCCACCCCCTCTGACATGGGCAGGGACACCTCACACTCGATCAGGTTGCTCAGAGCCACATCCAGCCTGGCCCTAAAGACCTCCAGGGATCAGGTTTCTACCACCTGCCAGGGCAACCCCTGCCAGGCTCTCACCACCCTTACAGTGAAAAACTTCTTCCTAACATCCAATCTGAATCTACCTCTTTATACCTTTGTTCCATTCCCCCCAATCCTATCACTACCTGACAGCCTTTTTAAAAAGTTCCTCCCCAACATTCTTGCAGCCCCCTTCAGTGAGGGGAAGACTGACAGAGGGAGTCATAGACTGTCAGGGGTTGGAGGGGATATTGAAAGATCATCTGGTCCAGCCCTTCTAACAGAGCAGGAGCACCTAGAGCAGAGCAGGGTCACCTAGAGCAACTTTCACCTCAAGGATCACCTTCAGGTACTGGAAGACCACAATAAGGTCTTCTGGGAGCCTTCTCTCCTCCAAACTAAACAACCCCAACTCTCTCAGCCTGTTCTTACAGCAGAGCAGCTCCAGACCTCTGATCATCCTCATGGCCCTTCTCTGGACACTTAGAAGTGTGGGAAAACTAAAGCCCAGAGATATTAACATGACTGCAAAAATGGGTAGGAGGTGCTGTTTTTTCTGCACTTCTGCCACCATTCTTTGGTTCTCTATCACCTTCCCAAGAACACCAAAAGGATTCATGTGACATTCCTTACCATGTGCTGCATCTGCTGCTTCAGTGGCTTGGAGCATACTCTAGGTGTGCTCTGCTCTGGTCAACTCTACCTTCATAGAATCATAGAATGGGTTGAGTTGGAAGGGACCTCCAGAGGTCATCCAATCCAACTCCCTCTGCAGTCAGCAGGGATATCCTCACTAGCCCAGGTCATCCAGGGCCCCATGAAGCCTCACCTTGAGTGTCTCCAGGGAAGACGCCTCAACCACCTCCCTAGGCAACCTGTCCTTGTGCTCCACCACCCTCATAGTAAAGAAGGTTGAAGAGAATTATTCAACATCATTTGTTCAAGGTAATTTTTTTGTTTCCTTCTGCGTGCTCAAGGTCTTTGTTCACGATTAAGTTCCTTGCACCCACATGGGACATTCCTCTGTCACGCTCAAATCACTCCGGTGCAGAGGCCATGCTAACCCCTGACTGTTCTCTTCCCAAGGCTCGGGTAACAACCACATCAGCTCACTGAAGTGCCTGCAAGTGTAATGGTGGATTTGCTTTTTCAGTCACGTACCCTTCGGATAAGGCCAAAGTTGCAATCAGAGCGCAGGAAAGATTTTACTACAGGTTTTTCCTCCACGTTTTCATGGCTCTTCCTCCCTGCTGCTATGCATTTCATATCCCTGTCTTTGTGGCTCTGAGGGCAGGGTTCAAGCTGTGGCAGCCTCTCCATCTGGTAGCATCACATTTCAGTGATTGGAATCGTTGCCTGGCCCCCTTCTCACAAAAAACAAAGCTGCTCTGCCGTTGCTGCAGCACCGCAAGCGCGCCGTTGGCTCGGCGCCCAAGACACTTTGCCCGTCCTTGAACTGGGGTCTCCAAGCATGACAGAACCTTGTTTTGCTGCTAAGCCACCGGGCTGCTTGCCAGTTGTAACAACTTTAGCTCACAAACTCCCTTAAAAAAAAAAAAAACACCAAAAAAACAACTACCAAAAAACCCCCCAAAACACAAAAGGAATGACTGTGTTAAGTTGCAGCAGAACTTTCCAAGGGTAATTACTTGGTGTGCAATTACGATGTCTCATTGGCAGGGTCAGTGTGTGATTACCTCGACGCCAAAGGATCAGTGGGTCAGCTTCCATGGAGTCAAGATGATGTACATGTCATATTTTGGAGATGTGTAAATGTTCCTGGTAGCATGTTCAGAGAAAGAAATCTGCAACCTGGTCCTGAACACCTCCAGGGAGGTTGTGGAGCACAGAATCTTTGATCACATTCTGTGCTTCTCTGCTCTGCAACCTGTGCCAGTGTCTCATCACCCTCGCCTCAGAGAACTTCTTCCTAACATCCAGTTTCAAGCTCCCCTCTGCCACTTTAAACCCGTTCCTCCTCGTCCTGTCATGAAAAGACCTTGTCAGCAGTCCCTCCCCAGACCTCCTGTAGCCCTCTTCAGATACTGGAAGGCCACTGCAAGGTCTCCTCAAAACCTTCTCTTCTCCAGGCTGAAGAGCCCCAACTCTCATATCCTGCAGCTTTACCAAGGCCACAGAGGGCTGCAAGTCTGCCCCACACTGGGAACAGAGAGAGGCAGAAAAGGATCACAATAGCTTATGCTGTCCATTGATACAGGGCTGCAGGCTGATGGGAATGAAATAACAAAGGCTACATTCTCCAGTGTCCACCTTTTCCTTGTACTTCTCTGGAACTCTATGGTGAAGGCATCCAGTCTTAAACCCACAACAGTTCACCCAGTTTTGGATTCTCTTGATCAGAATTGGCTTGCTGGACTGGATTGAGACCCACGTACTGAGTACCACAGAAACGTTTAGGCTGGAACGTTCAGTCAGGTTGGAGAAGCCCCTCAGGATCACTAAGCCCAACCCATATCCTTACTCTACAAGCTGCACACTAAACCATAGGCCCAGGCACTACAGACAAACCACCTTGAAACACAGCCAGGCTTGGGGACTCCACCACCTCCCTGGGCAGCACATTCAAATGCCTGACCACTCTTGCCAGGAAAAAAATTGCTCCTAATGTCCAGTCTAAAGCTACCCAGTCTCAGCTTGAGGCCATTCCCTCTTGTTCTATCACTAATGACCTGTGAGCAGAGACCAGCACCAACCTCTCCACAGCCTCCTTTCAGGTAGCTGCAGACAGCCATGAGGTCTGCCCTCAGTCTCCTCTGTTTCACGCTAACCATCCCCAACTCCTTCAGTCTCTCCTCATCAGATTTATTCTCCAGGCCCTTCCCCAGCTTCCTTGCCCTCTTCTCCACTCTCATTTTATCTGACTGTGCTTCTCTGTAAATTAAAATCTCCAGGTCTCCATTTAATTAAAAAAAATCCAAAAAACTTGAATGAACATTTTTTCCAAATCAAGGCACTGAAAACAGTATCACAGATTTAATTCTGCTCCCTCTTACCCCCATACAAAGAGTGCATTGAACCCTCAGGTCTGGTACAACACTTCCTGATCATCCTTATGCTGCTGCATACAGAGTAGCACAGGATCACAGGATGGTAGGGGTTGGAAGGGACCTCTGGAAATCTTCCAGTTCAACCCCCCCGCCAGAGCAGGACCCAGGGAGGTTGTGGATGCTCCCTTCCTGGAAGTGTTCAAAGGCCAGGTTGGATGAAGCCTTGAGCGACCTTTCTAGCAGGAGGTGTCCCTGCCTATGGCAGGGGTTTGGAACTGGATGAGCTTTGAGGTCCCTTCCAACCTAAACCATTCTATGATTCTGTGACTGGAGAATCCAGCACAGGTGGCACAAGAACATATAGAGACAGGGCTGGAAAGGCTCCAGAGGAGGAGACTCCACAACATCTCTGGGCAGTCTGTGCCAGGGCTCTGTGACCCTTACACTCAAGAAGTTCTACCTCATGTTCACAGGATCACAGAACCTTAGAGTTTGGAAAGGACCTTCAGAGATCATCGAGTCCAATCCCCCTGCCAAGGCAGGATCACCCAGGGTAGTTCGCAATGTTGAGGTGGAACTTCCTGTGCTGCAGTTTCCACCCCTTGCCCCTTGTCCTATGTCAGGGCACAAGTGAGTAGAGGCTGTCCCTGTCCCTTCCTTCCTGACCCCCAGCCTTCAGCTATTTCTATCCATTGCTCAGATCCCCTCTCAGCCTTCTCCTCTGCAGACTGAGCAGCCCCAGGGCTCTCAGCCTTTCCTCCTCAGGCAGTGCTCCAGTCCCTTCAGCATCCTTGTAGCCCTGTGTTGGACTCTCTCCAGCAGATCCCGGTCTCTCCTGATCTGGGCAGCCCAGAACTGGATTCTCGCTAGGGCAGATTAGAGGGGGAGGAGAAGCACCTTGGATCTGCTGATACAAAACTGCCTATTACAAGACTCAAAGAGATTTCTACACAGCTCAAGTTCCAGATTTTGAAACCAGAACAAAGCTTCACCTCCCATCTGGTCATCACTAAAGCAGAAAGAAACCTCAGCAGTGGGATGTTTCAGCAGCAGTTAGCATTTTTCTAGCAGTCTCTTTAGGAATCAGTCATGAAACTGTTCATGGGAACAGAACTGCAGCCCTGCCACTGCCATTGATGAGTAGTTTGCTGTATGATGGATGGTGTGTGGACATAGCATTGTCACCAGCAGGATCAGTGGTGGCATTCTGACCCAGCACAGCTTTCATCCACGGAGTGTGCTGCAGACCGTGGCCAGCTGTGCAGCAGCAGCTGCTGACAAGGAAAGGAAATCCACAGGCTGTGCAAGACCCCACCTGGAGTGTTGTGTGCAGTTCTGGAGCCCCCAACACAAGAAGGACATGGAAGTGTTGGAGGTAGTCCAGAGGAGGCCACAAAGATGCTCAAAGGGCTGCAGCAGCTCTGAGGACAGGCTCTGAGTCTGGGCTCTGCAGCCTGGAGAAGAGAAGGCTTCCAGGAGACCTTGGAGTGGCCTTCCAGGATCTGAAGGGGCTTCCAGGAGGGCTGGGGAGGGACTATTGACAAGGTCCTGTCATGACAGGAGGAGGAGGAATGGGTTTAAAGTCGTAGAGGGGAGATAGATATTTGATCATATTCTGTGATTCTGTGCTCCACAACCTCCCAGGACGTGTTCAGGACCAGGTTGGATGAGGTCTTGAGTGACCTGTACTAGTGGGAGGAGTCCCTGCCTGTGGCAGGGGATTGGAGCTGGCTGAGCTTTGAGGTCCCTTCCAACCTAAACCATTCTGTGATTCATTCTATGATTCAGGAGACCTGCCTGGCTGTCCAGAACTGAGAACCCTACTGTGCTGCCTTCAGACTCAGGTTGATGTGGATTGCACTAACCTGCCTGCCCTATTAAAGTACAGTTTCAGAAAACTAAGGCTGAACTGGCAGCAAAACTGCCACTGCCAGGGGAGGGTTAGGTTGGATGTTAGGAAGCACTTTCTGCTGGAAAGGCGAATTAGAGACTGGAATGGACTGCCCAGGGAGGTGGTGGAGTCGTTGTGCCTGGAGGTGTTTCAGGTAGGTTTGGCTGTGGCACTTACTGCACTTGTCTGGTCACTGTGGTAGTGTTAGGTCCTAGGCTGGACTGAATGATCTCAGAGCTCTATTCCAGCCCCAATAATTCTGTGATTCTGTGTGGTTCTGTGAATCACACATCTGTTGGAGAAGGAAAAACACTCAGATTCCCTAAGACTTGAAAGTAGAAGGTTTGTTTAAAGGCCTTGGTATGTGCAGGACAAAATTAATCTAATCTTTTCAGCTGTCTACTTGTAAATAGATTGCAACAATGCTCTGTTTTAACAACATACCTCAGCTGTCGTCATATGTAGGGGTGTGAGAGAATAAAACACACTAAAAAAATTCTTTATGTCCCATTCAGTGCAGAGTTTAAAAAAACTTTCAAAATCTGTGCTCCTTGAAATGTTTTCACCTCTATCTGAAATGTTACAGAAGCTGGTGCTGCTTGCATCTCACATCAGAGACATCACAGTTCTCCAAACTAATCATCAGCTGCCCTTTGGCTTGGTTGCTTTTGAAATGCTTATATAGAATCACACAAGTGTCAGGGTTGGAAGGGAACTCAAGCATCAGCCAGTTCCAACCCCTATGCCATGGGCAGGGACACCTCACACTAGATCAGATTGCCCAGAGCCACATCCAGCCTGGCCTTAAACACATCCAGGGATGAGACTTCCACCACCTCCCTGGGCAATCTGTTCCAGCCTCTTACCACCCCATGCTGAAAAACTTCTTCCTAAAGTCTAATCTAAATCTCCCCTCCTCTAGCTTGGATTCATTCCCCTCAGTCCTGACACCCTAAAAAGTCCTTCTCCAGCTTTCTTGTAGCCCACTTCAGATACTGGAAGGCCACAGAGAGGTCTCCTCTGAGCCTTCTCTTCTCCAAACTAAACCACCCCAACTCTTTCAGTCTGTCATCACAGCAGAGCAGCTCCAGTCCTCTTATCATCCTCATGGCCCTTCTCTGGACCCTTAGAGTCCAGAGATGCTAACATGACTGCAAAAATGGGTAGGAGGTGCTGCTTTTTCTGCACTTCTGCCACTATTCTTTGATTCATAGAATCATAGAATCATAGAATGGTAAG
>VWZE01009692.1:0-20059 GCA_013396675.1 Eubucco bourcierii
TTCATCTGCCAGTTCCCTCAGGACCCGTGGGTGGGTATATCAAATGAGTACAGGGGTGGTATGTTAAGAGGGTGACAACTTTATGCACTGTCTGAAGCTATGTGCAACTCACCAGCAGTCAAATTATAACTGGGACCAGACTTAAGTAACTACATATAAAACAGATTAAACATAGTAGAATCATGCGTAACAAACTTAACAAACAGCAGAGCGTGAAAATGTGTTAGCAAACAAAAATCCTAAGGAGATTGTGGAGTGGAATCATCAACATCAAACTCTTCTGTTGAAGAACTCTAGGTGCTGATGACCTGATTATCTTGTTTTCCAATAACCATTTAATATTGACTAGCAATTTCTGTATTAAACTGCTAACATTACAGTTTATACTAACAAATTCTTGGCAAGACATATAATGCGTATGGATTTTACCTATAAAAAGATTTTGAGCATAGCAGGTTGTATATTGTGTCTGATTACCAGGGAACTTATTGTCAGTTTTTTTCAGCTGTGGATAATTTCAACAATATAAAGTATATATGAACATCCAAAGAAATGAGCTTTAAAATGGCATGAAATATGGCACATTCAGGCTGCTGAATTACACAGAATTATGTCAAAATACTCAAAATTTCATGGGAAGCCACAGGGGAAAACTGTCAGTCATAACTGTTGCTTATATTGTAACAATTAACAGAGCCCAAAGGCACACTTTAAGCTCTCCAGTGAAATAAGTAGTGTTCAGAAAGAGAATCAAGTGAAAAATCATTTGAACTAAGAAGAAATTGATACAAGAGAACAAGGGCAACACAAACCAGCAGAATTTACCTCAATAGACAAATACACTTAATACTTAATTGCTACTGTTGCAAATCTTCTATAGACATCCATATCCTCTTTCCCCAGTTACCTTGATGACTACCGCTGCTCTCAGACATCACTTTAACCTATTGTGACTATAGCTTATTTTTCCTCTCACTCCAAGTGTCTCAACAACTGCGTAGCAGCAGCTGCATGGGACTGGAGGAAACAGGGAAGATGAGATCTGGGAATTGAGATGTTTTGGTAAAGCTTTGTGGTCATCTAACATTGTGAAAGTTAAATGCAGAGGCTCAAGTGAGAAAGTAAAGCTATGAACTGTGTTTGACTGGTGGGAAGGCTGTAACTGAAGAAAGGAGAGAAACAATATTTGACACAAAGGTATTTGGTTTAAGAGCCCAGAAGAACATTCATGAGAGATCATGCAGCTAGATGAGAAACAGGAAGGGAGAGATGGGATGCTAAGAGCCAGTGAAGGAAATGAAAAAAAGAATCTGGTTAGCTATTAGAAGTGGAGTCAAAAAGAGGTATCAGAGATTGAGACTATGTTTAGCATAAAATGTATTCCAATGAAAAAAAATGTGTGATTCAGGGAAATAAATTGGAATAAAAATACATAAACTAAATGGAAATTAAGTAGTATGAGAGAGAGAAGGAGAAGATGATGGACTGAAGTGAGGAAGATTGGGAGATGCATTGGAGAGAGGAAACAAGGAAAATTAAGATAATTTTTGGATGAGGCCTTGAGTAACCTGTACTAGTGGGAGGTGTCCCTGCCTATGGCAGGGGGTTGGAACTGGATGATCCTTGAGGTCCCTTCCAACCTTACCATTCTATGATTCGATGATTCTATGAAGATGAGCAGCTAGAAGGGAGAGAAAGATTGGCAAGATCTGGAACTATCTTATAGTTCTTTATCTATCCATTTACTCCAGGAGGGTTGGACAGGATGACCTTTAAAGGTCACTTCCAAGCCAGTGCATTCTATGATTCTGTATTTTCTAGCAAAGAACTATTAAAGTACACTGTGGTTTGTAGGGAGAGTTGGACAAGAATAGAGATAAGATGGAAAGGTTGAGGAGAACAGCTGGACTGGTTTGGCAGAGGTATTTTGACCAGAATGAGTGTGAGGTCTGGGACAAACTAGTATGGGGTAAATGGAGTAATGGGACTATATGCAGTGAAGTGATTTTCCTGGAGCACGTTGAATACTTCAACAGAGGGTAGAAAACATCCTACATAGCAGAAAGGGGCTGTGCCCACTGCTGTGGTAGGTCTGCAAGGGCAAAACAGGCTGATACATGTCCTGGTTTGCCCAAACATATTTTTCTGCTCTCCCTCCTTCTGTTACGGGGAGAAACAACCACAGAAAAGACGACAGAGAACCTGGAGCCACTGAGTGTGAGGACTCTGGCTTGCCTAGACTTGTTTTGCTCCTGTGGTAAACAAGGTACACATGCTTAGCTTGCGCCTGCCTTGTGCAAGGCCTGTTTTTCCCAAATTTGGGTAAAGCAAGACTATGGCTTCACCTAATATGGTCAGGCTTGGCTAACTGCCATTCTGACTGACTATTCCATGTCCAAAGGCCCATTAGTCTCAGGCTGTAGTGATAAAAAGAGATGAGCAGGTAACACAACATGCTCTGCCATTGTATTTGTGCTTGCTGCTGCCTTCTGCCATAAGCAGAAAGGACCTTCCTGAGTCCATCTAGTGAGTGGGTAAGCGGTATACTGACCACAAGAACCTTCTTTCTAGTTCAGTTAATGTTTATATATCATTGCTAGTTATTTCTAGATCCTATATTATTATTTGTGTAATGTTTCCATGATGATGTGAAGAACCAATTACTATTAAAATTAGTGGTTCAGGGACTCCTGAATACTGAAAATTAATAAACAATATTAATTTCAGAAAAAAATATAATCTCACATTAATTAATTACCCCTCCATAACACTAAGCTATACATAGCATGAAAAGATTAACATCTGAAGCATCTAGAATTCTGAAAATGGATTTTGATTTTACAATTCTGATAAATCTTCTTGAAAACTTTAACATTTATTGAGACAGAAATCTATTATTTGGATTAAAATCATGCTAGTGTGTCTATAACATGCAAAAAGCCTTAAAAAATACTTACTCCTCTGCTGTAATGCTATAACTCTTTTCTACTAAGATATGGCAAAAAAAACTTTAACTCATAAAGTAGAAAACACAGAGGTAACATTATATAAATAGCTTACACAAGTAAAGTCATATGCTAAAGAAAATACCAAGCATTTCTTTGAAAGCTTCTGAAGAAAATTTGTATCTATAAATGAAGTCTGGTTGTGACAAAACTACAATTCTCAAAATTTTGTGTACAGGCATACATGGAGAAGGGGAGGGTTGTGGGAGGGCAGTAATTCATTTCAATAGGTTCTTCATTATGAGGAAGCCTGCTGGCTTACTCACAGCTGCCACGATATCAATAGCCTTTTGGGGATCTTGTATTTTTCCTACTTTCATGATGTTTCTTTCCCTCATTAAGATTCAAATCCAATTGTTTATGCTGCTGCTCACAGTTACTCTTCTTTCATGTTGATTATTTCCATTGAATCTCATATAAAATGTACAGAAGTTTAGAGAAAAATGGAGATACCGACTGCTAGTGAAGCAGGAAAAACAAACAAACAAATAAAAAAATCAGTTGTTTGTTCCTAAAATATAGCCATAAGGGTTACATATCTCTCTCCAGTCCCCCAACTTTATTATTAGTTGCAGATAGTGTAATAATAGTTAATGACTAGAGCCTAGAAATTGGACAGAGCACTTATTATCTACTGCAAAATATATTTTGCATACAAGGAAAAGTGCAAAATAATCTCTCGTTCCTCAAAACCCTAGCAACTTAAAAATAATCATAGAATCATAGAATCATAGAATGGTAAGGTTGGAAGGGACCTCAAGGATCATCTAGTTCCAACCCCCTGCCATGGGCAGGGACACCTCCCACTAGTACAGCTCACTCAAGGCCATAAATCCTCTGCATTAAGTCTATTCATGTAACTCTGATAGCACTTGCTCACTTTTTAAATTCACAAGGCCCACTCCCTACTCTGCCACATGTCTGAGGGTTATCATGTGACAGGTTCTTTTTACTCACTCTTCCACACTCCCAATCAATGTTGCAATTGCCTTTTACCTACCGAAAACTTAATCAATCTCTGATATGCTTGAAAATAACTTCTCATTCCCCTGTCCCTGAGTTTCATTTTCGCTGATGTAATACTCTTAAGGCCACTTGCAAGTTAGAAGGAATGCTTATGTATGTGTATTAATTTTTGGTCAAGAATTGTCAATATAAGTTAAGCAGAGAATACATGTAACCTTTACACTGCTAACGAAGTCCATACAGAGAAAAAACAAATATTAACAACAGACAGTAATTATGACCTCTCTCACTATTTGTGTCACATAACTCCTCAATCAAACCTTTTAGGAGCAATGTATCTACAGATATATGTGTGAAAACATCTTAGACTGCAAACTGAGAAAGAGTCAATATGTCAATATGCATAGAGTATAATCCAGTACTGCAATACTGGTAAGTGATTTATTTTTTTCTTAATAAGGGACAGAATTAATAAAATTCTTTAAATAGACTACTAAAAGTATTTTCATGTCACCATACCAGACTCATGTGCAACCTGTTGAAGAGATGAGGGATTTTTTTCCCCCCTCAATTTTCCATCCATTTGTACAAGAAGAAAAGCATAGTCATGAGAATTGTGAGCTGCAACTCAAGGAAACTGTTGATGTAAAATTGTGTACTGAATTGCAGGTGGATTACTGAATATTACTTCAGGATCAAAAATTCACACTGGAGTATTTCTGTGTAAATCCAAGGGCTATCCTTTCCACTACATTTCAAAGGTTTTGCTTCAGGTTTGGAAAGACAAGATAGCAGAGAGAATTATTCTTTAGAGAAGTATTAATCTGGAGATGGTTGGCAAATGTGGAAAAAAGAAGAGTCCAAGCCCTGTGCTTACCTTGAACAGAATGACTACACATCCTCAGTATGCACATTATAATAATCTTCAGAGAAAAAGACATTATATTACAAGTCAAAATGTCCTACTAAATAGCATATGTAACCACAAAGTATAAATAAATGGAAATCATTAATGGTTACCTGAGTAACGGATCTTGAACCCTTTCTTGCTGGTTGCATGATCAGTTGACCAACGAAGATATAGCTGATTCATTTTGCTTGTAAAGTTCAATTGTCCAGTATGGTTTCCACTTAAAGCAACCAGCAAGGGGCTTTGTCCAGAAGAACCTTCAGACATAAATAAATTATTGATGTTTTAAAGTACTACCAGTTTAAGTAATCCTTTCCATATTTTAACTCAGCTGTAAATCTGAATATACAATGGAAAAAGAGGAAAGAAACTCCACACATCATTGCCAGTGAAACAATTATCAGATCTCTATTTAAAATACGCATCCAGGTTTTTTACTAGAGGCACAAGAAAAAATCTTGGTACAAACAAACTGAAATAGAAAACAGTAAGTATTTTTGACATAGACACTGAAAAATAGTTGAATTCATTTTTAAAGAGCACTGGTACATGCTGCCCAGAGAGATGGCGGAGTGGCCTTCTCACAAGACTTTGAAAACCTGCCTGGATGCCATCCTGTGCAACTTTCTCTAGCGTTGGACTCCATGATCTCCAGAGCTCATTTCCAATCCCTATTATTCTGTGATTTTGTGTCATTCCAATTTTTGCTTGAAAAAAAAGATTTAGAACATGACAATTCATGTAGTTTCTCTGTGCTTCACCCTATGTTTTGTAAAAAATGTGTTGAATATTGATCATGTATATTCTTCCAAAATTCTCCAATACAGAGGTTAAAAGCTAGAATAACAAACAAAAAAACTACTACAAAGAGGTGAGAAATTAGTTTTGTTGTACCACATGCCCTATCACATTTTTTAGCCATTGGGAGATGAAAGATTCAATGGATTTTAGTTTGTTTTGTTTTTCCAATTTTGGGCTCCCCAGTTCAAGAGAGACAGGGACCTGCTGTAGAGAGTCCAACAGAGAGCCACAGAGATGACTGGGGGACTCAAACATCTTCCCTATGGAGAGATGCTGATAGCTGAGGCTGTTTAGTTTTGAGAAGAGAAGACTGAGAGGAGATCTCATCAATGTGTACAAATATCTGAGGGGTGGGTGTCAAGTGGATGAGGTCAATCTCTTTTCGGTTGTGCACAGTAATAAGACAAGGAGCAGCGGGTACAAACTTGAACATATGGAAGGTTTCACCTGAATATGAGAAGAAACTTCTTTACAATGAGGGTGACAGAGCACTGGAACAGGCTACCCAGAGAGGTTGTGGAGTCTCCTTCTCTGGAGACTGCCTGAATGCACTCCTGTGCAGACTACCCTAGGTGATCCTGCTTTGGTAGGGGGGTTGGACTCAGTGATCTCTGGAAGTCCCTTCCAACCTCTAATGTTCTGTGATTCTGTATTTCTTGATGTTGAGTTCCAGATTCTGTATCTCACCTAGCAGGTAGTTCTTCAGATGATCACAAAAGTCAGTAGCATGATTTAAGTGTCCCTGAGTCTGATTTTTAAAATTATTATTTCAGAATTTCTCTATATAAAGAAATACACAATCAGTTTTTGGTGCACTGATCTGTCACATGATGCATTCCCAAATCTGAGGTAAAAGTTGACATTTCTACCTATTTGCAATGACAGAATTTTGTTAGTTTATTTCAGGGAGAAAAAAGAAGCAAAAAATATTTGTTGTAGCAAATGGACGCTATCCAGCGTTAATAGCTTGAATATAGTGTTTTCAAGTTCAAATGACCTTAATAATTATACTCATGGTATATTTATGGTTTGCCTGGTTTAGAATACAGATGGGATTTCCTAAGGGTATGACTGACAAGTGAGAAAGACTAATGAGCTTATTGCTCCCAGCTGACCAGTATGACTTCATTGACTGAATGCCTGTACTGAACACTGTACACAGCTGCTGAAGTGCCGTAACTTACAATGTATTCAGGTAGGTGTAGTCATTATAAAGTCATTGCAGAGTTGTACCTAAGCAAATACTAGTTCTTTAAAAGCTGCCTTGCTAATTTTTACATAGCTTCTGTGTAAAGTCTGCTGATGTGCCTTTTCCTGGTGTAAAGAGATCAGTGCAATTCTAATAATCTAAATAAAGGTATATAAAGGTATACTGTTTTGAACCACAGAGGTCAAAGGATATGACATACATTCATTGCAAAATGCAGCAATGCTGGGAAATGCCTAAGATAGTTCTGAACAAGCTAGTCTGAATTATATCCATTACTGTAAACTGTAAAGTCACATCAGCACTGCCTTCTGCCCCAAACTCATCATGCTGAGATGTAGAACTAATTAGCCTCGCAAAGCACATTGCTAATGTGGCCACAGGGACACAAACAAGTATCTCTGCAAGGCACTGCAATGTGCCATATTTAAGTATCAACTTGTGGAGAGCTAGCTCAGGAATCTCTACATGGCACTGTATTGAGAGGTTATAAATATGCCATTATCTTTCTCATTTAAGTTTGCTGGTAGGTGGTAGAAAAAAATTACTTCAGCAGAGCTGCACTAGAGGTAAATTTGTAAGGGTGTGATTTCCTGTCATGAAATGGAGTAACTATGATGATACTTCTCTAAGATCTATTATTGATAATCTGGTTTCATTAAATTTAAATGCATAAGAAATAAAACAAAAATCTTCATGAATAACATTAAGCAGTTTCAACAAAATTTCTTGAAAGAAACAAAATTATTAGACCAGTAGAAAAGTTTCAAGCACACTACATATTTTCTTGATCTTAAATACAAACTAGAGTGGAGGAAAAGACAGTCTTAATAAGTTTGGGTTTTTTTCTTTTTTTTTTTTTTTAAACAGACCTACACACACATTATAAATATATATATATATATATATATACTTCTTAACAGAATTTTTGCAAGAATTAAAATATTGTCGGGGTTTTTTTGTTTGTTTGGTTTTTCTGATTGGTGTTATCAAAACATGAAAAAAATTAATTGACATTAGAAGCCTACTACTCAAGAAAAAGGCAGTAATATACCTCAAAAGATGTGACCTTTTATTATTTTTCATGCTAGGAAACTCTGATTGTGAATATTAATCAGTTCTATCACAGTTATCATATATTCTTGGTTAATGACAGCAGATATGATAACACTTTCCAAATGAATAAAAATATATTAATAAACAATCAGACACTAGTTATTTCCATCAATCAAGGAGAACAGAACAAGTGTTAATTAGCTCAGAATCCATTAGAAAATAAGAATAGTCTGTTAATTAAATGGGGCACTTTGAGAGGTGCTACTATGTGTAACGTTAAAAATTGAGGTTTTGTTATTTTTTATTCTTTGTCCCAAAACAAATAGTCAAATACCCTAACAGAGGTGGATTAAAACAATGTGCAGCACTGTTTCTGTTATGCTATGAGAAGGCAGATAGTATCTGAACTCAAATTTAAGTATCTAAACTCAAATAATTTTACTAAATTTGACAAATCCAACTATAATCCTGAAATATTTCTTCATGAGAAATGATCCATTACAAGCCACCACGTTAACTTCTCCTTTCAGAGTCCTCTGCATTTCAAAAACCCAATTGTATTACTTTTTTTTTTTTTTTTTTTTTTTTTTTTTTTAGTTTGAAGAAGAGGCTGAGGGTCATTGCTGTTTACAGCTACCTGAAAGTATGTTGTAGAGAGGTGGATGCTGGTCTCCTCTCACAGGTAAATAGTGATAGAACAAGAGGGAATGACTGGGTAGGTTTAGACTGGACATTAGGAAGCATTTTTTCAGAGAAAGAGTGGTCAGTCATTGGAATGGGTTGACCAGGGAGGTGGTTGAGTCACCAACCCTGGATGTGTTTAAAAATCTTTGGGATCTGGTACTTGAGGATATGGTTTAAGGGTGAACTTTGTAGAGTAGGAATAATGGTGGAACCTGATGATCCTGGATCGTGGGCATCTTTTCTAACCAGAATGTTTCTGCGATTCTGTGACTTTCATAGGAATGCTGCACGTGCTATTGCTCCTAATACCTAAGAAAATGTAAAAGCTTCTTTGTCTTGAATATATCCATAAAAAATTCATTGACTAGCAAAAGCCAAAAGTAACAGAAATATCAGACCATTGGTTATGTTTCAGATGTATTTCTGCACTACGAGCAACAACTGGAAATCAAGCCCCACTGAAACCAGTATTTGTTCTTTCATAGGTATTTAAAACTCTCTTACCATCAAATACCTCCAGCTCATCAAATTGCTTTTCACTTTGAAACATCTCTACAAAGATTGAGATGTTGTATCCTGGCTCAACCTTTATAGTCCACGAACAAGTCTGAGAGTTGGGATAGGTGCCTGGGTAACCTGGACTGAGGATCACACCTGATGATTCTGTTCGGATTTCATTTGCTGGACATTGTGCTAAGATGGACACAAGAAGAACAAGAATAGCAATGAAATGAAGTGTTTCTTTTCCATCATAAATATAATTTTTCAGAGTTATGTCTGTTATGTATACATAAAAATCGTATTCTAGAAATAAGGAACAATTTATAAATCTTGCATTTATGAAACAGGATACTAATTATAATAAAACATTCATGCAGAAATATGTCACAGCAGAAAGAGTTTACGGTCAAGGGATTGACATATGCTGGTGTCATCATTTACACAGATGAGGTAAAATCTACTTGGAAAATCTGTTTGGAAACCTGACAGTTATATTCTATTTAACATCTTAAAAAAGGCCATTCACCTTTAAGAATTAAATCTATTACATGAATATGACAACTTATTGGAAATTCTAGGGTCAGCAGATCATATGAAAGTATAATACATGATTCGTGCAGACAAAGTGTCTAATTTGGATATAGGATATGCCAAAGCATTCAAGTGAGACCTTCTCAGAAACCAACTGCCCTGATAAACTTTGAACTCAAAAGTTTGTAAACAGTTTCATTTGATATTCATAGGTATTTATGATCTCTGCATATGACAAAAGAGTATACTATGTTAAAATTATGTAAAAATTGTATACACTGTTGTATTTACTGTATTTTACTGTATTTACTATATATAAATACTGTATTCAGTGTATTTTATTGTACTTACTGTATATAAACACTGGGTTTTATTTTAGAGTTTCTTTTGTTGGTCACTATTTTAGCACTCTCATATAGGACTGAATTTCTTCATGTTTATTTGCTGTTGAAATCTGATATATTTTGCCTAGCCATTTATAATATGTGTGCATTTTAATAATGGTTGGTAGTTGGGGTATTGTTGGTTTTGTTGCAGGTTTTGATTTCTTTGGTTTAAGTTTTGGCATTTGTTTTTCTTTTTCTGAATGGTTTGTTCATTTCAGGGGGAAAATACATTACAGGGGAAAATCAGAATCAGAAACAAACATTCCTTAGAATATTTTAAATAGTGATACATTAAGTGAGAAATATATGAGTTTCAAACTTAAAATCATTTTCTGAGGACTACTAATTTCCAAATGGTCCTAAAGTTTAGAAGAGAAAGAAAATTGTTTTCTGACTGTTTCAAGACTTCTCTAGATCTGACTTACAGATTGAGGCTTCAGTAGAAAATTCAGGGTGATTCTTCTTCAGATGTGACTTTTTAACTCTATACCACAAATTATAAAACACTTATCTAATACCTACTCTGATTATTTAAGGGTATAATAAGAAGGGAAATGGTAAAAAAGTAAAATTGATTACTCAATTTCATCATAAACTTTTCTTCGTTCTGGTCTAACAGACTGGAGAACATGTAGCATTATCATGTCATGGTAGGCCTAAGCAGGCCAAATTAGGCTTGTACATGTCCTGGCTTGCCCAGGCATGTTTTTCTGCTCTCTCTCCTTCTGTTTCAGGGAGAGCAACTGCGGGAAAAAGGACAGAGAACCTGGAGGCACTGAGTCTGGTGTCTGTGGCCTGCCCAGTAACTGCGGTAAACAAGGCGCACACGGTTGCCTTGTGCATGGCCTGTGTTCTGCCCAAAAAAGGGTAAAGCAAGCCTATGCCTTCACCCAATATGGTCAAATCTTGGATAACCACCATTTGATTTGCTATCCTGTGGCCAAAGGCCCATTAGTCTCGGGTTGTATTGGATAAAAGGAAATGAGCAGGGAGCAGTGTGTGCACTTTGCCATTACAAGGTGTGTCTGCTATTGCATCTGTGCCTGCTGCCTCACTGATCCTGAACTGAGGCTCTGATACCTCCACGCATTTGGCCTGCATAGCTGGTGTGACACCGTGCCCAGACTGCACACCGTAAGACATCTGCCTGCACCTGAAAGCCTTCTGCCCAGACGGAAGCCCTGGAGATACCACGAATCGTTCAGAAAGCCAGGAACAGGTCAGCGATCATCTGTCTCCTTTCTCCAGTGCCCAGAAGCCTGGGAAAACTCTAAAGCCTCTGACGGCTACCGACAGCAACCCCACCATGAGCCTTGGGTACTGTCAGATAATATTTTTGTGAGTAAATACCAAAAGCCTCTTGGAATCATTAATTGCCTTCTGCCATAAGCAGGAAGTTGCTCCTTGCATCCATCTAGTGAGCAAGCAGTGTATTGCCTGCAAGTGGTACACTGACCGCAAAGCTTTCTCTTCCAGTTTAGTTGAGTTCAATGAATATATATATATTTAACAGTTATTTTTAGGTCCTATTATAACCTGTACATAGTTTCCATAATAATGCAAGAACCTGTTACTATTATTATTTTGGTGATTGGGGTGCCATGAGTTCTGAACATTTAATATTAATAAACTATATTAATATTTTTAAAATAGCATCTCGCAGTAATGAATTACCCCTTCCCATACATATCATGACAGCAAATGCAGAAATAAATGTTAAATTTTTTGAACCTGCTCTTCCTTTCTTTGACATGTGCCCCCTTTCTGCTATCATTTGGCAACACTCCTCTAGTGGACAGCACTTCTACGAGATAAAGCCATTTTTCATACAATACATCCTAGGAGAAGCTTATGGGGCAATGGTGTATAAAGTACTAAGAGTACTCTTGACAATTTAAATTTAGGGATCGATTCTTGAGATAGAAACATGTGTAGTCAGATTACACTCAGAAATTTCACATAAGCTTCTATGTAAGAACACAGGTTTGCACAGATTTGATGACAGCAGCTTCTCTTTCCCATTACCTTAAAATGAAACACACTGCTACTTTAACTTCCTGTATTCTTTAGAATAAGAGAATCATAGAATCATAGAATCATAGAATGGTAAGGTTGGAAGGGACCTCAAGGATCATCTAGTTCCAACCCCCTGCCATAGGCAGGGACACCTCCCACTAGTACAGGTTACTCAAGACCTCATCCAATCTGGCCTTGAACACATCCAGGGAGGGAGCAGCCACAACCTCCCTGGGCAACCTGTTCCAGTGCCTCACCACCCTTACTGTAAAGAACTTCCTCCTAACATCTAGTCTAAATCTCCCCTCTGCCAGTTTAAGCCCATTGCCCCTTGTCCTGTCATTGCAGGACCTTGTAAATAATCCTTCCCCAGCCTTCCTGTAGGCCCCCTTCAGATACTGGAAGGCTACTATCAGGTCCCCTCGAAGCCTTCTCTTCTCCAGGCTGAAGAGCCCCAACTCCCTCAGCCTGTCCTCATAGGAGAGCTGCTCCAGCCCTCTGATCATCTTTGTGGCCCTCCTCTGGACCCGCTCCAACACTTCCATGTCCTTCCTGTGCTGAGGGTTCCAGAACTGCACACAGTACTCCAGGTGGGGTCTGACGAGAGCAGAGTAAAGGGGCAGAATCACCTCCCTTGCCCTGCTGGCCACGCTTCTCTTGATGCAGCCTAGGACTCGGTTGGCTGTCTGGGCTGCATGTGCACACTGCAGGCTCATGTTGAGCTTTTCATCAACCCAGACTCCAAGGTCCTTTTCCTCAGGGCTGCTCTCCAGCCATTCACCACCCAGCCTGTATTTGTGCTTGGGATTGTGCCTACCCAGGTGCAGGACCTTACACTTGGCCTTATTGAATTTCATCAGGTTGGCCTGGGCCCAACTCTCCAGCCTGTCCAGGTCCCTCTGGATGGCATCCCTGCCCTCTAGCAAGTCGACTGTGCCACACAGCTTGGTGTCATCTGCAAACTTGCTGAGGGTGCACTCCATTCCTCTGTCCATGTCACTGACAAAGATGTTAAACAGCACTGGTCCCAGCACTGACCCCTGAGGGACACCACTTGTCACTGGTCTCCAGGTGGACATTGTGCCGTTGATCACCACTCTCTGGGTTCGACCATCCAGCCAATTCCTTATCCAGCGAGTGGTCCATCCATCAAGTCCATGTTTTTCCAGTTTGGTGACCAGGATGTCATGTGGGACAGAGTCAAATGCCTTACTCAGGTCCAGGTAGATGACATCAGCCGCCTTTCCCTTGTCCACTGTCGCTGTGACTTCATCATAGAAAGCCACTAAATTTGTCAGGCAAGATCTGCCCTTGGTGAAGCCATGCTGGTTCCCACCAATCACCTCTGCTTTGTTTTCCATTTGCCTTAGCAGGACTTTCAGCAGGATCTGCTCCATGATCTTGCCAGGCACAGAGGTGAGGCTGACTGGTCTGTAGTTTCCAGGGTCATTCTTTTTACCCTTCTTGAAGATGGGTGTTATGTTTGCCCTCCTCCAGTCAGCAGGAACTTCACCAGTCTGCCATGACTTTTCAAATATGATGGACAGTGGTTTGGCAACTTCATCTGCCAGTTCCCTCAGGACCCTTGGGTGGATCTCATCAGGCCCCATGGACTTGTGCACATTCAGAAGAATAACTTGAGAAAATACATTCAATAAGTGCTCTTACTTGTGGATCTGCAGAATGTGCAAGTAAACTAGCAAATTATCACATCACATTGGGCAGAAACATATTGTCAGATGATGGCTGTTTTCCCTTTGTTAAATGCCTGAGACTTACTCCTGAGCAGAAGTTTGGCTAACTATATGGCATTTCTTGTCAGACATGCACCAAAGTGCTCATCAGCCATGAGGAAGTAGCTGACATGATACAGTTGCACAATCTGCTTTACAATGTAGTAACATTTGCTTAGGCTACAAGACCTTGTTTTCCATTTAAAGAAAGGGAAACAAAATTTTGCCTTTACTTATCCAGTATCAGCCTCATTGTAATGTTTGCTATAAAATTTAAGTCTACAAGGGTAGCTTGTGAATGAACTGGTTCTTTGAGTTATAAATGCCAAGGATCCTGGAGAAATCAGTACCACTGTCAGGCTTTTCACTGTGAGACACGGTGATTCTTTCCAGCACTGGAAAACTCTAAACCATGCTTTAAGGAATGCTGCAATCAACTAAACACAACAAAAAAGCAGCTGTAAAGCAGACAGCATTTGCAAGGGACATGAAAAACTATAGAATGTACCTCTGGAATGGTTTTCCTAAACACATCATATCTAAAACCTTACAGCAAGTATGCTAAGAATACAACTGCTCTTTGGTTTCCTGCTTTTCCTCAGCATTTTAAGAAGTTGTGGAAATGACTATTTGTTGAATGACTTATGAAAAAAATTACTCTCATTCAGATTTGGGGCCTAAAAAAAAATCTGAACATTATACAGATGCAATTCAGGCAAAACTAAAGCCAGGTAATCTCATCAATTAGAAAGTATGATGGTAGATTCTTCCACAAAAGTTTACAGTTGGGTTAATCTAAAATGTTATTACCACTGTCCTTTATATGGGTGCTCTTTCAGCCAAATTCCCATAGATATAATTTCCAAACAGGTGCACTATGGATTTCTTCTTAAGAACAAACTACAAAAATCTTTTTGTTCTGCAATATCAGGTCTCAGTTATGTCACGGTATTTCAAAACAAAATACTCTTAGGTACAAAGTCAGTCAAACTGCTTCAGTTGTGACATACATATTGTGCTGCTAATGCTGTTTATTTCATTTGTCAATCACTTAACAACATTGATATTATATTCTTCAATATTACATGCCATACTTTCTGGACTCTCTTCTGCCACCTAAGTTACAGAGTGATTCAAATCCCTACATATATTTATGTGTATAGGAATGGATGTGAAGTTTAACAGTCAAGAAAATGTGAGCTGAAAAACATAGAACGAAACATTTGTGCCAACAAAAATATGTAATGATTATTTATTTATAAGTATATCCCATGCATTTTAATAAATAGGAATAAACAGTGAAAAAAATAACCCTCCAGATTTCTGCATATGGGAGAACATATGCAATCCATTGTAGGTTAATCATAGCACTGCATAAACTGAGTACTGTTCCTTGTTAGTTTTCTTAAATTCATTCATACAGATAATGCTTACAGAAAACAGGAAACAACAAAGAACTTTATGTTACACTGTCACATTGTAATTAAATGTGGTGAGGCAGTGTCACAGGAAAAGCAATTCTGGATGACAGTCCAACACTCCTATAATATCATAGTTTCAATAAACACGTTACCTTACCTGTTTATTTTGTTTGGTTTTTTTAATCTGATTTGATTATTTTGGGGAAGGTTTGACAAAGCTTCTTGACTCAACTCTCACATTATTTCTGTTGAAAGTGTGTGCATTTCTTAGATACTGAACAAATGCATGTAAACTTTTAAATACAGATGAAAATACAGACACCAAAAATTTGATGCTTAACATATGAAGATAAAAAAAGATGCATGCTAATGATATACAGATCATGCAAGCATATATTTACCTTCACATAATGGAGAAGATCCTTCAAACTGCAACTGTGCATTCAGTTTGCAGGTTAATATGTCTTGTCCAACAAGAGTGAAACCAGGATGGCACTTATACTTCACAAAATCTCCTGAAAAAGTTATTGAGAAAAAAGATAAACTTCAAACAGACTCTCAAACAGAACTATACCAAAATCTCAGGTGGAAGATTAAATATGTTAAAAGTTTTATTTAGAATTCAAGTGATAACACTAAAAGAAAAAAAAGAAGGAGGTTTTTTTTCACCTATTTCAAAGTTGTCATCCTCTGTAAATATATCTGCATGTGCAACTGTTGGTGGAGGCTGGCACTTCTTCAGCTGATAAGCTGCAAATGTAAATACAAAAAAAAAAAAAAAAGCACATCACAAAGTTAAGAAATATTTTTAAAATTCACTAATTAATTCTGGTAATTAGATGTTAATGATATAAAGCAAACTGACCATGGAAATTGAGAACAAAGAATCCTCCCGTTGAAAAATCACTGTGAAATTTGAGGAGGACTTGATTGGTGGAACTGTAAGCTGTTTCCAGAGCTGTGTTCCCACTGAAGACTCCCAGTTGAGGTGAATTATGGTCGGGACCATCCCTAGTAAGGAAAATGTAAAAAAAAATATTGAATAGGAGCCTGAAAATTTACTGAAGTTTTTATTTTAAAAGTCTCATCCCCAGGGAAAAAACCAAAAACAAAACAAAACAAAAAAAAAGCCCAAAGCTTTGACATTACACTTTTGTTTTTTAATATGCAAGTCAATGGCATATACATGAATGGCTAAGAATTACACCTCCCAGCACATTCTTATTTATCGATTGCAATTCATGGGGAATTTGGAACTGAGCGAAATAAGCTGTAAAACATATACCTTAAAATCTTGATAGAAAGAATGTAGCAATTCAGGAATTCAGCATGTATTTCAGCCAAGCAAGTTAAAAAATCTGACAATTTAATCTGATTGCTTAGGCAGTAAGAGCAGTCATTGATATAGTTAGATCTCTATCAGTGAAGGTTTATCTATGATGCATTTTACAATTTGACTTAGTAGTCCTTCAGACTACCCATGTCTGGTCTTTCAGGTAGGTAGTGATGATGCAACAATGAGAGGCTCACAATCAATTAAAAGAGATTTCAAGACCTTCGGGCAACTGCTAAAGGCATTGGGAGCTCAAGTTGTGTTCTCCCCATCCCTCTAACATCAGCGATGGATGAGGGAATATATAGAATGAACCAGCGGGTCAATCCTTGGCTCTGGGGATGGTGCCATAGACAGGGGAGTGGATTCTACAATCCTGGCTCAGTTTACAACGCACCAGAGCTGCAAGCAACTAATGGGACACACTTGTCCCAGAGGGGGAAAAAGATCCTGGGGCAGGAATTGGCAAGGCTCATTGATAGCGCTTTAAACTAGATTTGAAGGGGGAAGACATTAATAGTCTCATGCTGGCTGGTGACAAATAGTGGGGCAGCTCACCAGGGGCAAAGAGATGGAGTGATGGATACAGGCTTTTTAGGAAGGACAGGCAGGGAAGGAGAGGAGGAGGCGTTGCCCTCTGTATCAGTGACCAGCTGGTATCAGTGGAGCTCCACCTGGGGAAGAATGATGAGCTGGTTGAGAGTGTATGGGTTAAAATGAAACGCAAGTCAGGGGAGGGTGATGTTACTGTAGGGATCTTCTACAGGCCACCTGACCAGCAGTACCAAGAAGATGGGCCTTCCACAGGCAAACACAAGTGGTTTCGTGGTCACAAGCCCTGGTTCTCATGGGGGATTTCAACCACCCTGACATCTGCTGGAGGGACGACACAGCAAGGCACCAGCAATCCAGCATAGATGACAACTTCCTCCTCCAAATAGTAGAGGAACCAACAAGAAAAGTTGCCATGGTGGACCTTGTTCTCACCAATAGGGAAGGGTTGGTGGCTAATATGAGGCTCAGAGACAGCCTTGGCTGCAGTGACCGTGAAGCGGTAGAATTTAAGATCCTTAGTGCAACTAGGAGGATGTATTCTAAACTTACAACCCTGGACTTTAGGCATGCAGACTTTGATCGCTTCAGGGATCTACTGGCCAAAGTATCATGGGATGAAGCCCTAGAGGTAAGAAGGGCCCAGGAAAGCTGGTCACTGGATCATCTCCCATGTGTCCAGGAGCAATGTATACCAACAAAGAGAAAAGCAGGAAAGANATGAGGCTCAGAGACAGCCTTGGCTGCAGTGACCGTGAAGCGGTAGAATTTAAGATCCTTAGTGCAACTAGGAGGATGTATTCTAAACTTACAACCCTGGACTTTAGGCATGCAGACTTTGATCGCTTCAGGGATCTACTGGCCAAAGTATCATGGGATGAAGCCCTAGAGGTAAGAAGGGCCCAGGAAAGCTGGTCACTGGATCATCTCCCATGTGTCCAGGAGCAATGTATACCAACAAAGAGAAAAGCAGGAAAGAATGCTAGAAGGTCTGCCTGGATGACCAAGAAGCTCCTGGACATGCTATCACTTAAGAGGAACTACAAGGAGTGGAAGAAAGGACAGCTACTATGGGGGGTATATAAGGAAGCTGCCCAAGCAGGAAGAGATCTGGTTAGGAAGGTCAAGGCGCAGTTTGAATTGAAACTAGCCAGGGAGGTCACAGTAAAAAGCAGTCTAGGGAAGGTGTGCAAAGCCCCTCAGAAAGGAAACAGGTGAAATGGTCACAAGTGACATGGGTAAGGCTGAGGTTCTCAATTACTTTACCTCAGTCTTCTCTGCAAAGGCCTCCAGCCACACACCTGGAGTCATGGGAGATAATGGCAGGGACTGGAAGGAAGAATTGCCCATCAAAGTGAAGATCAGGTTCGTGACCTGAGGAACCTGAAAGTGTTCCACTCCACGGGATGCGATGGCATACACCCATGGGCACTGAGGGAACTGGGAGATGAGGTTGCTAAACCCATTACTATTTTTTCCAAAAGTTGTAACAGTCTGGTGAAGTCCTCACTGACTGGAAAAGGGGAAACATAACTCACATTTTCAAAAAGGGTAAGAAGGAAGAACCAGGGAGCTATAAGCCAGTCAGTCTCACCTCTGTGCCCAGTAAGATCATGGAGCAGATCCTCCTGGAGGCACTACTAAGATAGAAGATCAGTGATGAGGTGATTTGTTACAGTCACCATGGCTTCACCAAGGGTAAATCCTGCCTGGCAAACCTGGTGGCCTTCTATGAACAGGTCACAACATTAATAGATGAGGGGAGTGCAACTGATGTCATTTACCTGGACCTGAGCAAAGCCTTTGACACTGTCCCACACCACATCCTGGTCTCCAAGCTGGTGAAACACAGGTTTGATGGGTGGACCACCAGATGGATAACAAACTGGCTTGATGGCCACACCCAAAGAGTGGCTGTCAGTGGCTCCATATCCCAGTGGAGGCCAGTGATAAGTGGAGTCCCTCAGGGATCAGTCCTGGGATCAGTCTTGTCTAACATCCTTGTCAGCGACATAGACAGAGGCATTGAGTACACCCTCAGCAAGTTTGCTGACGACACCAAGCTGTGTGGTGCAGCTGATGCACAGAAGGGAGGGGACGCCATCCAGAGGGACCTTGATACACTGGAGACGTGGGCACAAGCCAACCTTGTGAAGTTCAAAACCAAGTGCAAGGTCCTGAATCTGGGTCAGGGAAATCCCAAGCACCAGTATAGGTTGGGCAGTGACTGGCTNACATAGAAAGAGGCATTGAGTCCACCCTCAGCAAGTTTGCTGACGACACCAAGCTGTGTGGTGCAGCTGATGCACAGAAGGGAGGGGACGCCATCCAGAGGGACCTTGATACACTGGAGACGTGGGCACAAGCCAACCTTGTGAAGTTCAAAACCAAGTGCAAGGTCCTGAATCTGGGTCAGGGAAATCCCAAGCACCAGTATAGGTTGGGCAGTGACTGGCTTGAGAGTAGCCCTGAGGAGAGGGACTTGGGGGTCCTGGTGGACAAGAAGTTCAATATGAGCCAGCAGTGTGCTCCTGCAGCCCAGAAAGCCAACCAGATCCTGGGCTGCATCAAGAGAAGTGTGGTCAGCAGGTCAAGGGAATTGATCGTCCTCCTCTACTCGACACTGGCGAGACCCCACCTGTAGGACTGTGTCCAGTTCTGGAGGCCCTATTACAAGAGGGATATGTATGTGCTGGAATGTGTCCAGAGAAGGGCCACGAGTATTATCAGAGGACTGGAGCACCTCTTCTATGACAGACTGAGGGGTTGTTCAGTCTGCTGAGGAGAAGGCTCTGAGGTGACCTCAACGTGGCCTTTCAATATCGTAAGGGGGTCTACAAGAAAGCTGGGGAGGGACTCTTTAGTATGTCAGATAATGATAGAACTAGGGGGAATGGATCGAAGCTAGAAATTGGTAGATTCAGACTGTTAGGAAGAAGTTCTACACCATGAGAATG
>VWZE01009692.1:20883-72070 GCA_013396675.1 Eubucco bourcierii
CAGTCTGGTGAAGTCCTCACTGACTGGAAAAGGGGAAACATAACTCACATTTTCAAAAAGGGTAAGAAGGAAGAACCAGGGAGCTATAAGCCAGTCAGTCTCACCTCTGTGCCCAGTAAGATCATGGAGCAGATCCTCCTGGAGGCACTACTAAGATAGAAGATCAGTGATGAGGTGATTTGTTACAGTCACCATGGCTTCACCAAGGGTAAATCCTGCCTGGCAAACCTGGTGGCCTTCTATGAACAGGTCACAACATTAATAGATGAGGGGAGTGCAACTGATGTCATTTACCTGGACCTGAGCAAAGCCTTTGACACTGTCCCACACCACATCCTGGTCTCCAAGCTGGTGAAACACAGGTTTGATGGGTGGACCACCAGATGGATAACAAACTGGCTTGATGGCCACACCCAAAGAGTGGCTGTCAGTGGCTCCATATCCCAGTGGAGGCCAGTGATAAGTGGAGTCCCTCAGGGATCAGTCCTGGGATCAGTCTTGTCTAACATCCTTGTCAGCGACATAGACAGAGGCATTGAGTACACCCTCAGCAAGTTTGCTGACGACACCAAGCTGTGTGGTGCAGCTGATGCACAGAAGGGAGGGGACGCCATCCAGAGGGACCTTGATACACTGGAGACGTGGGCACAAGCCAACCTTGTGAAGTTCAAAACCAAGTGCAAGGTCCTGAATCTGGGTCAGGGAAATCCCAAGCACCAGTATAGGTTGGGCAGTGACTGGCTTGAGAGTAGCCCTGAGGAGAGGGACTTGGGGGTCCTGGTGGACAAGAAGTTCAATATGAGCCAGCAGTGTGCTCCTGCAGCCCAGAAAGCCAACCAGATCCTGGGCTGCATCAAGAGAAGTGTGGTCAGCAGGTCAAGGGAATTGATCGTCCTCCTCTACTCGACACTGGCGAGACCCCACCTGTAGGACTGTGTCCAGTTCTGGAGGCCCTATTACAAGAGGGATATGTATGTGCTGGAATGTGTCCAGAGAAGGGCCACGAGTATTATCAGAGGACTGGAGCACCTCTTCTATGACAGACTGAGGGGTTGTTCAGTCTGCTGAGGAGAAGGCTCTGAGGTGACCTCAACGTGGCCTTTCAATATCGTAAGGGGGTCTACAAGAAAGCTGGGGAGGGACTCTTTAGTATGTCAGATAATGATAGAACTAGGGGGAATGGATCGAAGCTAGAAATTGGTAGATTCAGACTGTTAGGAAGAAGTTCTACACCATGAGAATGGTGAGACCCTGTAATGTGTTGTTGCCCTGGAAGTTGCTGGAAGCCCCATCCCTGGAGGTGTTTAAGGCCAGGCTGGATGAGGCTCTAGACAGGCTGATCTGGTGTGAGGTGTCCCTGTCCATGGCAGGGGACTTGGAACTAGATGATCCTTGTGGTCCCTTCCAATCCTGACTGATTCTGTGGAACACCAGACATAGCCAAAATGCATCTCTAAAAGTGACTGGACTTTCCCTGTATTATACAGACTTTAGTATTGATGTCTGGAGAAAAGGAAATTAAATCACTCCAGACAGCAATTGATACAGGAATAGTGGCCTGCCTGGGATATGGGAGCAGCTGACCCACACAGAGTAAGTTGCATCTGATATTCTGTGCAAACTGCCCTTTTGCTAAATCATCTGCAGTATATATATGTGTGAGAGAAGTCACCTTGCACATTATGTGGGATAAGGACCAGGGTTAGCCATAGATGAGAAAGTACGCAGCAACTTCAGCATCTATGCCTGCTCTTCAGTGCAGTAAATTCTTACATAAGAATTTAGACAGCCCTGAGAACTCTTCCCCCAGCTGAGGACACAAAACTCATATGGGTTTTGGCAGCAAGAAATAAAAATTCAGACAACCTGAAGAACATTACTTAGCAAAAGTTGTAGCTTGGGACAATGAGATCTGATAAATCAATCAGGAAAAAATAATCACAGTTGCTTTGAAAATCACATACCAAACTGCAATGTAGTCATTCACAGGTTCAGTTTGGAGTAAGGTGAAGTTGATATAAATCCCATGGCCAGGAGGTACAATAATTAACCAAGTACAGTCTTTGGAATTTGGGTATTCATCTGGGAATCCTGGGGAATAAACTGTACCATTTTGAGCAGTTACATTATAGCCACATGGAGCTGAAAAGAAAATAGATGAAAAGTTAGTAGGAGAAACACACATTTTCACGTTACAAATGGAATATCAAAATACTTTCAAATTCTACAGGCTCCACAGGACAACACAGGCTAGGTCTTAAAGAGCACATTTTTTCCCAGCTAGTTGCTCCTCAGAGACAGAAAGTATTGATATTTCTAAGAAATAATTTATCCAGATGTCTTTCAGATTTCATTTCTTGAAATCCATCAAAATCCACTGGGAATACTGTTTTTATATAGACTTCTGAAAATTTACATTACCAAACTCTTTAAAAGGGGTGCTTCTGCGCATATTCAAGATTAAGAAACAAATAAACAAGCTCGTTTCCATACAACTGAACCCTAACTGAACTGGAACACAATTTTGAAAAAATAAAAACAAAGTTGATTGTTCTTTCAGTACCCCAAAACTACTTCATTTCTGTCAGTTTTAAGCCATGTCTAATGGTGCTTCATTTGCAGTTTGTATGCTGATTACTCCTCTGAAAAGTAATCTGAGGGTAGAGATACAAATTAGCATATACTTGCTGAATCCGATCTGTAGTCAAATCGGTGCAATGGAAAGGTAGTTGATTTAATTTAAGGGTAGCAAATATGTAATAATGTGCTCTCTTTTGAGTTTCTGTTTGGGGAAATTGGCTGATTATGGATGCAAGCATGAAGCCGAGTAGACATGTAGCCATTAGTGCAAACTAATGAGTCTCACTCTAATGAGTGAGACCCTAATCTCATCTGCAGGCACTCAACATAGCTCTGGAACTCCTCATTAGTTCTTACCATAAAGTCTAGTTTATTATTGTCAGGGTTCCTATGACTCTGCTTCAGACCTTCTTTATTGTTTTTCAGTTTTCAACAAGTCAAGAAAAAGGAAAAGAAAGAAAAAAAAGTCAGCAGAAAAAAAAAAAACACAGAAAAAGGAAAAAATAAAAGGGAAAAATGAAAAAGGACAGAGAAATGCAGGAGAATGTCACATCTCATGTATGGTTTAAAGATGTGGTACCAGTGGGATAGAAGGATCATCTGGCCAGCTGAAGAGTAGCCGTTTTTTTTGAAGAATCCTTTCAATAATCACTGGATTTATAGGACAGGTTAAGGAGGCGTCAGCCACTTCACTTTCATCAGCCATATCAGCACTAGCTATTGTGATGCATTTAGTACACCTTCTCATCTTAGAGCAGAACAGCATCTCCTTCCGAACCACCTTTTAGTACTACATGGAGCAAATGTGCTAAGGAAAATGAAAGATTGGCTCACTCTGATTTCTGGCTGTATACACAGTCCAAGAGCAGCTAGCAATGTCTATCAGGTCTGATAGGTCTAAGATGGTTCTGTGACTTGAGTCCTTTTTTTTTCCTCTAATCCCCTACACTTATGCAATGCTCAGACTGCATGGTCTCCAACATCTAGTCTGTACTCTCTAGAGTGTGTTCATGGGTAAAAGGCAGCTTTGACAAGTACGCTTACTATTACTACATTGAAATGCATTTCCTGAGACTAATAGAGTAACAAGTGGAATATCCTTTAAGTTCTAGTTATGAAACAGGATTTTTCTGACAAAAGTTTTATATTTAAATATATTTTGAATGATGTTAATAATTGCATAAATTTTAAATTTTGCCTCTTCTATTCTTTAATACTCTAAAAAGAATGCAGATTGATTGCATCTCAGTAAAGATAGTCTAATTCCTCTTACATAATTTGGATCAACAAATTGTCTAAAAGAAAGTGTTACAGGTGACAAAACACTAATAAAAAAGCCAATATACACGGCTGATACTAGGTTTTCTCCAAAGATTTAGAAATCACAGAAGACAGAAAATTAGACAGAAATAACAGGTTATACTTCACACAAAACATGGTTCATGCCTGTCACTCAGTTAAATGCTTCTTGAATTCCTCACAGTTTTTTCTGGTTTTGCTAACCTAAAAATTATGGAATGCTTTATGTAGAGAAGTATTTTTCCCATATTTCAAGATCAGTGTCAAATATACTGAATGTATATTATTCAGTGAAACCCTGTAGCACCATTAGCCTCTTGCTATGATTAAAATAATTTATTTCAATCTATTTTCTATCTTCTCAGCAGGCTGGTTATCTATAGAACTACTTAATTTCTGCACAGAAGTATAGTTTTCTTACAACAGTCCACACAAAACTTTTGTCAAAGCCTTTAAATGACTAAACGATGTCAGAAATTTTATTTCAGCACCTAAAATTTTTAGATGAAAGTTAAGTAAAAGCTTTACAATGGAAAAAAATGTTACACTGTACACTGCCCATCTAAATCAGGAGGGGGGAAAAAAGGGAAAAAAAAGAAGGAAAAAATATTCACATGGATTTGAAGTTAATTTCTGGTAGTATCGTGTTTTCTCATAATCAGTACAACTGACAGTAATAGGAACAATAAATCACTACTGAGAAACGTGCTTTGTAAAATATTTATGATTTATAAAAGCACTTAGTGATCTGACTTTTGCTGCTTATGCTATAGGTTGGGGTAAAGATACTGTTCATCACCAAAAACTGCTTTACATACACACACACAGCCAATAAACAAAAATCAGAAAGTATTGTGAGTTCCGAACCAGAAGGTTACCTTCGCATCTAGGGAAATGGTAGTTCCAATTTCGGTTGATTCCATGTTGGCACGTGAGAACAGGCTGACCTCTCAAAATGTACCCAGGATAGCATTCAAATGATACTGACTGACCCACACTGTAATCAGAGTTGACTATGTATCCATTCATAAAAGGGGGAGGATCAGGGCAGTTCTGTAACTCGTAAGCTGGAGGAGAAAAGAAGTACTTTGTATTGCTCAGACAGATCTCAACACAGGAAGTAAACATTAATATAAATTCCATAGCGGATTGCACAATAGATATACACTGGATTGCAAACTAAATATACACTGGAATGTCAAACTCTGGTAATGGGCTGATTAACACATAACAAGAAACAAAGCATTCATTGGGACCATCCAAGTCTTGAAAAAGAAATTAAAACATTAGTTCTACAGACAAAGTATAAGAAAAATCAATATGTGGAATAGAAGGAATTGCCATTTGCATAAGAAATTTCCAGGCTCCGTTGAGAAGTGGTTGAATCTCAATCTCAGGTGGTTTTTCAAAGATGTAGAGATGTAGTGCTGAGGGACATGGTTTAGCACCTTATTTAGTAGTCAGATAATGGTTGGACTCAATGGTCTTAAATAATAGACTACAAAGTCACAGAGCATCAGAAAGATCAAGAAAAGTGACAGAAGTTTACCAAGGATAAACTTTTATATGCATATCCATATTAAAAATAGCAGAAATTATCCATCTTATTTAATGTCAAGATTTATATTTTCAAGGGCCACAGAATATTATTCAGATAAACTTAAATCATACATAATAGTGTGATAAAAATTCAGAGTGAAAGAAGACTGAAATATAAATGCAATTTAAAACTACTATTTCCATATTGAAGATACAGTTCCTTAGAATATTTAAATTATAAATAGTTCCATGGAATGCAAAAATGAAAGGTGGCTTTATAAAAACATTACATAGAATAATCCAGAAAGCTTCACATAGACAAACTAGCATGTAAATACCATTGAATAAATAAATACTAAGAAGATAAATGCCCTTCTTTATCTGAGCTTTCCATTTATGGTCATGGAATACTTGTGTCAGAAGGCAAGTTCAAATAAGAGCAGTGATACCAGTGTTCTTAATATTAATATTATGTCATTAAGACCAAGATCTAAAAATATAGTAAGAGAGATGAACATATTCTTGATCAAAGTATTTTGTTATTTTTTTGAAGTTCTAATATGGACACATTTATCCTAGAAGTATATACTTATTATCATCAAATACATTATTTAAACAAGCCATCTCAGCAAGACTAAGCTAACTTCAGCGCTTACTTAAAGTGAGGTACTTAATTTCTTTACTGAAGTACAGCTACCGTCATGAGACTTTTAGTCACTGCTGATAGTCATGATACGAAATAAAGAGATTTATTTTGAGAATGCCACCTTCTTTTCCCTAATTCATTCAGTGAATCCAGAATCCAATGTTTGTAGCATTACAAAGCTGAAAGAGATATGGCAGTATGAGAAATAATCGCAAACTCCTCTAATAAATTGGACTCCCGTTCCCCTAAATAACAAAAAATTAGGAAAAGAAATGAAAATTTAACAATCAGAATTAATTGCTACTGGAAAGGAAATACAAAAAGTTTTATTCCACCTTAATTATCATTCATTCAAATTTTGTGCGAGTAATGGTTCATTAATTTAAAATGCTATTATTACTCCTGATTTCATTATTCATCTAGTACTAGTACAGATAATATCATGATTATCAACATCTTTATACAAATTAGAGCACTAGGAAGATTATTTAAGAATAGAGGACATATTAAGACTAATATATTGAATTACGTAAAAAAGCTATTTAGCAAATTATGTTAAAAATACAGTAGATTATTCTGGAGAGTCAGCCAGTCTCACAGATTTATTTGACAAGGTGCAGCACTGCATTGTCCAATAGTTGACAACAACATGAGAATAAAAATTAGGAACACTGTGGGTGAAAGAATAAATCTTTAAGGTACATAAACATGTCATTCCCTGTGACTTTCACAGTATCCCTTAAAGTCCCTTGGATTACTATGAAAAAAAAACAACAAAAAACTTAATTAAAAAAAATAATTCTAATTAGTGTTTACTCAGACATGTGTATTCTCCTATTGTAATGTCAACATGTAGAAACTTCTAGCATTTGTTCTGGTATGTCTTTTAGTAAGCATAGAACCTGTGCCTAAAGCAATTTACCATAAATTTGAAGGTCGGTCAGTCAGAGGTGAAAGCATTTACACATGAGCAGAGCAGAACTGTTTGTTGCTTTGGATTCTTTAAAACACAATATAGGTGTAAAATGTGAAGGTACTTTTTGCATGTGACTTTTGGTATAAATCCTATAGATGACTCATAAATTGTTGGAGTAACTATAAGTCAGGTGATCCATCTGAGTATGATATAATGATTTCAAGGCCACTCAGGGAATATATTTTATAGTTTTAATATAAATATGAATTATATTCTTCTCTGTTCTTTTGATATATGCAACTAATACACCTGATTTAACAGAGCAATCCCTTATTTGGTCATCACTATCAAATATTATCCACTAATCCTGATGTCACACTCATGAAAGAAAGGGTTTTTTTATGAATGTCATGCCTAAAGACTTGTTTGGTATTGAGCTTTAAAAAATTATATACTATTTCATAGCAGAAAATGCTCTAGTGCAATCCAGAAATTAAGACCAATGTAAAGGAAATGTGAGCATTTACATTTAATTCCAATGCTGGCAGCAGTCAAATATTTGAATTTTAAAATTACCTCACATTGAAATGTGTCATTTCTTTGTGCAGTATATCTTTCTCTTGTAAGAAAAGAGCGTTGGAGACTCAACAAAATCCAGTTCTCAGATTAGACTATGGGTTGAATTGCAAGGGACCTTAAAGGTCATCTGGTGTGACGCTCTCTACCATGGGCATAGACATATTTCACTTGATCGTGTTGCTAAAAGGTCTGTACTTTTAGAAACTTTTCTTAGATCAGTAATAGGTGAATTTAGGTGAATTGCTTTCCCTCTATTTACATAATAGGATAACATTTTACACTGCCATTGAGCTAGTTATGATAACACTTTTGCTGTCAGCTGACAAGCAGAAAGAAAGGAACTTACCTAAAAATCAAGTAATTATAACATGAGAAAACTCAACTGAACAAAAAAAAGATTAACACTTTCTTTTGTATGTTCCCATTTTGTTCTGACCAAATAATGTTAGTAGACACAGTAGGGAAGGGAAGAATAGATAAGAAGAATTATGAGCTTAGTTCATCAGTGTTTTCAAAATATAGAATAAATTTCTTGCATTAATATAATGGAATTCTGAATTATGAAAGCTACCATCTTAATGGCAACCCCAGACTGGACACAGATTGCAAAAATTTCTTTCAGCTGTTTGCCATGGATCAATAGAGGAATGGTGCCTGTAACTGGCAAAAAGATAAACAATGAAGTTGTGGTTTAACTGAAATAATTAACAGAAATGTTAACTTGAATAAGTCCAAGATTTCATCTGATTTTTAGACCATGAGTTATGACAATCAGCCCAACTTTTGAATATATATGTAATCTTCTTTGCCACAGTTGAACACCATGTGAATGATTCCCTCACTTCAGTTTCTTAACTGTTAAGCGTACAAAGTTGCTTTAATGGGAAATAAAAAATATTGGCTAAATAAGTAAAATAAATAAAAAGATAGACAAATTATAGCAATAGAGTTTCCTGTAGCTGTAGTTCTGCAAACTGTAGCACAGATTAGAGGCTCACTCTGTTACCAGCAATGAGCAGATATTACTTAAATATAGGAAATAAGTTAAAGGTAAATAAATCTGCCTGAGATAGACTAAATACAGAAAATTACAACATCATAAAATCATAGAACAGTTTGGGTGATCCAGTCTAATCTCCCTGAAATCTTCAACAAGATCAGATTGCTCAAAGTCCCATTCAACCCGAACCAAAACATTTTGGTTTTTTATTGAGTTGTTTTGTTTTTTTTTTTTTTTTAATCTATGTCATCTATTACCTTGATCCTTAAGCATCAACAAACATCACTGGCCTTGCCAAAATCATAGAATACAGTACAATACTACAAATATATTTTGATCCTCAAAGAGATACCTTGATACAAAGAGATACTTTGATACAAAAAGAGATAAAGATGATAAAGATACAAAAGGTTAAGCGTCATGATGATTAAAAAGGGAACAGTTTGTCTCCTTGTCCTGTTGCTGAAACTGTCATTGATCATTACAATACATACAAATACATACAAATGTATGTTTTCCTTTAAAGAGAGTACAAATCTTTGCTGAGCAAACTGGAACATTGCCCCTAGAAGAATGTGTTGTACAGTCTACAAACAACTTTAACTATTTATTTTATGACAGAGAATACTGCAGTTAATCTTATGTAGTTGAGCCTATAAAGAATAAATACTATTGAGGAAGGTCTTGTTATCACAAGGAAAACAACATTAATTAGAACCAGAAGGCACAGAATATACAGAATACATACCACATGCCCTCACATTTTATTTATTTGGCATTTCTGAAATGTGTCACTATTTTGTCTTTCCAGAAATTTCTAAAAGGAGTAATCTGTTCAATAACAATTACCCTTGACAGCTCAGAATAATAATCACACGGGTCTGATATTCTGCGGGTATTCGAACCTTCTGTCTGACAGAATAAAACTTCACAGTCAATAAAGAGCTGTGACCTCTTCATGGGCATACTTTGCTTCCCCTGAGATGGAGGAGAAGCAAGCGAGCAGATGCATGGTGCTTAACTGCCCACCAGGATTAGCCCACAAAATCTATATTTTTATACAAACATATAGGTTTATAGACATAAATATGAAAACCTAAGCAAGTTATCTAAACCAAGAGCCCAGAATAAGATGGTATGGATCTCACAAACTACTGTTAGATGAGATTTCAGTAAGCCATTCCATTTTACTACTCAGACTTCATAAAGAAGCTCAACAGTTTTTAGTAAGATTATTTTAACTTCAGTTAATGACATTTAATTGTCACTACTTGGGAAAAAAAAAAAAAAAACAAACAAAAACAAACCCAAAAGAAATTGAAGAAAAAAGCCAACAAGAGAATGCCACAGAAAGTTCACATATTCAAATACTGACTGTATGCATTTGAAAACAGATACAGCATGTATGTTGTCTGTGGTCTTTTAATTGCCTTTCAATTTTTTTCAGAACTCTAGTCTGCATAACTAGTCTGCAAAAATGTAAGAATTATTTAAAAAATCACCTCAATATTTAAGGTAACATTAAATGTATAATTAAATACATAAATTGGAAAGCAAGATAGCAAATATGAACGGGATTGTCAACTTTCAGTACACCTTGATGGGATGGAAAGGATTATCAACTATGTGACATTTGGCAAATGACATCACCTTGGTTTCAGATTTTTACATCAGTAAAGATTCCATTAGGACACAATTTTTGTTGTAAAAAAAGTTCAATCAATGGATCAAACAATCCACAGACTGAAAAATTTTGTAATGGTTACTACACAGTGTATAACACTTTAATATGTCTAAAATAATTTTTAGAATAAAACTCCCTTAAAATTAGTTTATTGTGCTAGTTCCTACTTACCTTGGTATGTCAATTTAAATCCTTGCCTGTTTTCTGAGTGATCACTGTAAAAATGAACAAGTGTTTCATGAGTAGTACTTAGCAAGGGTGATGGAAGTTCCATTCCACTAAATTGTCCAATCATGGAGCTGGTGTGGTAAGGTCCATTTTGAATTTCAAGGAAGTCATGATTTGCTTCAGTAGAGAAATTCAGAAACTGAATGTGTGCACCTGCAGCATTAAAAATGAAAAAAAAAAAAAAAAGTTAAACCAGATATTGATATTTTTTAGTCACCATTCAAAGAGTGGTGCTTAAGTGAATAGCTGCTAAGTCTTGCAACAATTTGAGCTTCTAATTTTTTGGTTCATAAAAAATATCGTAACTACATATGAAGGGACCAATGAAAGAAATTCACAAAGTCAGCAAACAGATATTTGTGATGTTTCTAAACTGGTCAACAAGGACACTCCAGTGAGGGGGATGTCACAAATCTTGCTGTGTTATCAGATGGTCAAGAATCTGTCAAAAGAGCAATAGTAGGCAGGTGAGTCTATCATAGAGGCTTAGATCAGCTCAGCACCCAGGAAGGTTACTAACAGAGTACCCTTCAATGGCAGAAATTTACCTGTATACAGATTCATAGATTGCATTGGATTGGAAGGGACCCTCAAATGTCATCTTGTCCAACCCCCCTGCAGTGAGCAAGGACACCTAGGTCAGGTTGTCCAGGTGTTACAAAATGAGGCAAAATTAAAAATCTGTATTAATTATGGTATCCAGGCAGAGATTGTTATTAACTATAAAAATTGTTTATTAACATTAAATCTCACCAGAAAACTTATTTACAAGGTTCAAAATGCACGGTTTGGAAATGTATACATACAGGGAACAGGCAAAACTGGAACACTTTAAAAGGTAACTAGCCTAAGCAAACATTTTTACTGGAAGAGAAGATTTTAGCGGTCACTATATACCACTTGCAGTTGGTTATCCTGCTTAGCCACTAGGTGGATGCAGGAAGCTCCTTTCTGCTTATGGCAAAAGGCAATTAGTGACTACAAGAAGTTTTAAACATTTACTCACAAAATATTATCTGACAGTACCCAAAGCTTGTGGCAGTGTTGCTGTTGTTGGTCTCAAACCTGTTAGAGCTTTGGAGTTTCCCCAGGCTTCTGGGTGCTGGAGAAAGGAGACAGACAATCTCTGACCTGGTCCTGACTCTCTGGATGATCTGTGTTATATCCAGGGCTTCCCATCTTGACAGGAGGCTTTCAGGTGCAGGCAGGATGCGATGCAGTGTGCAGTCTCAGCATGGTGTCACGCTGGCTGTGCAGGCTGAACGCGTGGAGGTTTTTAGAGCCTAATCCTGGTTGCTGGAGTTCCACACAGCTCAGGATGCAATAATGTAGTAGAAGCACGGATAGAGAGTAGAGCACTCAGATACAATGTCAGAGCACACATTGTGCTCCCTGCTCATCTGCTTTTATATCGATACAGTCCGAGAATAATGGGTCTTTGGACACAGAACATCCAATCAGAATGGCAGTTAGCCAAGTTTGACCATGTCAGGTGAAGCCACAGGTTTGCTTTACCCTTTTTAGGGCAGAACACAGACCTTGCACAAGGCAATCCTGTGTACCTTGTTTGCTGCAGGGTTCAAAACAAGTCTGGGCAGACCAGTCTTTAGACTCAGTGACTCCAGATTCTTTTGTCTTATTTCCCATGGTTATTTCTCCCCATAGCAGGAGGAGGGAGAGCAGAAAAACATGTCTAAGCAGGTCAGGACATGTATAAGCCTATTTTGGCCTATTTAGGCCTACCACACCACCAGGGTCACATCAAGTCTGATCTTGAATGTCTCCAGAGACAGGGCCTCAGCCACATGTCAAAGCAACTTCTTCCAGTATTTTACCACTTCCTTTGTAAATAACTTCTTCTTGATGTCCAACCTAAATCTACCCTGCTCCAGTTTCACACCATTGGCCCTTGCCTTATCGCTACAAGCCCTTCTAAACAGTCCCTCCTCAGCCTTTCTGTATGTCCCCTTCAAATATTGAAATGCGGCTAAAACTTGTTCCCAGAACCTTCTGTTTTCCAGGCTGAACAGCCCCAATTCTTTCAGACTTCACAAGAGAGATGCTCCAGCCTTCTGGTCATCTCTGTGGGTCTCTCATGTCTCTCTTGTGTGAGGGTCCCAGAGTTGGACACAGTACTCCAGGTAAGGTCTCACCAGCACAGAGTGGCAGAACCAACTCTCTCGATCTGATGGTCATGCTTCTTTTAATGCAGCCCAGGATGGGATTTGATCTCTGGCCTGCAAATTCACATTCACCAAATCCCAGAAACATTCTGATTGGAAAAGATGCCCAGGATCATCTAGTCAAACCATTACCCCTACTCTGCAAAGTTCACCCTTAAACCATATCCTCAAGCACCACAACCAAACAACTTTGAAACATCCAGGGTTGGTGACTCAACCACCTCCCTGGGCAGCCCATTCAAATGCCTGACCACTCTTTCTGTGAAAAAACATTGTTTGCTCATGTCTTATTTCTCATCTACCAGTATTCCCAAGTGCTGTTTTGCATGGCTGCTCTGAATTTCATGCTCTCCCAGCCTGTACTGATATTGAGGATTGCCCCAATCTTGGTGCACAACCTCGTACTTTACTTTATTGAACTGCTCCAGCCTGTACTGTTCCCTCTGGATGGCATCCCATCCTTCAGTCTTGTCAACTGCACCATGCAGTTTGGTATCATCTGCAAATTTGCTGAGGGTACCTGCAATCTTGCTGTCTATATCTTTGATAAAGATATCGAACAGCACTGGTCCCAGTACAGAGGTGTGAGAGACACCATTTGTCACCCATCAGTGCCTACTTCCAACTACCTACTCTACCTTTTTTTTCTGGATCAAATCATCTATACTTGCCTCCTCTTCCCTCCAGCATGGGCCAGTGCATCTTTAGAGTGCTTCTCCTCTATATGAAACACTGTAAGGTATACTGAACTCCAGACTGTTGACAGGTAATTAATCAGGATCATTTACCTCAAATGATCTCCAGAAGTCAGGTGGTTGAAACAGAACTTCTTTACAAAATGGAAGGAAGAGACAGATAACTCCCAAAACACTAAGCAGTTGGAAGTATAAGCATAATCTTATGAGAAGAGCTGTTTTTAAGTTCTGGCACTTCTTTATGTCAACTTAAGACATGGAACGCAGGTTTCTGAAACTATGTGTATGCATAACATCAAAAGAGGAATGGGGATGAACCAGTTCAAAAGCCAATTAGTATTAAGTAGCTTTGAACCTCACTATTTTGAGTCTAGTCTTGCTCTGATGGATTATGAAGAACTCACTGGAATGGAATAAAACAGAATTACTAAATAAGCCAACAAAGCAGTATAAAATATACAATGCCTTAACTCTCTCCTTGACATTCACATTTAGCAGTTGAGACATATTCCTCATTCCCAGAGAGTACCCTGGTAACTTATCTGTAAGTGAAGTCATTCACTGTAGATCATTCCTTAGCCTCTCTGGTTTTGTATCTAATCACTTGTTTAATTTTTTTTTTTTTTTTTCCCTACAGGAGAAACTAAAGAAGCTACCAAGTAAACTGATTGTTTCAGAGAACTTGTAAGAATGTGGGACATTTGTCTCTAGTATTTCTCTAACATATGCAGAATGGGAGATACAAAAACACTATCAAAAGGCGCATACAAAATGTACCAAAGTCTCAGTATCAGCCATCTCCTGTATGACATCTGATACAGTCTGACTTGAGTGAAGTCACTAATTTTACAATGCTCTCAGGATTTAAGATAAGGTAGGACACCAATAATCTTGGAAGTATTGTAACTTCAGTATCAGCCTTTAGTTGTTTCCCATCAGAGACTGGATACAAGCAGCACAGAAATCTTACAGAACTGAGCAGCCACTTAATTTTCTAAAGTAAGATGAAGCTAATTGAATTTGATATATGAACGTAGACCCAAAATCACTGGTTTGGTATTTAAATAAAAGTAACCTGCTGTTCTGAAATAGTCTCTGGTGAACCACAGAGTATCTTTAAAATGGAATTGTTCTTATTTAATTGTCTAATAATTTAATTACCTAATATTATTAGGTTTAAATATTTGGTATAAATATACTTGTATATTAGAAGTATTAAAAAAAAAAAAAAAGTAGATTCAACAGTAACTTTGAAAAAATACAAACAAAAACCAACCAACCAACAAATCCTGCCTAAATTAGCCACACTGATAGCTAAGAAATTAAATCATTGTCTGGTCAAACTGTAATTGTACTACTTCCTGCTCCAACAGGATTTCTTCTCTCACAAGAATAGATTATAAGTAAACAGAATTCCAGGCTGAGCTAATCTTTTTTTTACAGATGTTAATAAAAGAATAGTTGTCTGAAATAATTGCAAAATTACAACAAATCACTTGAAAAGATGTACTTTCTATCTGTTTAAAATATTTGGATTTTAGTAGAGTCCTCAGTATATTCTCATGCAATGAAGAGAGTGGTATAGTTTGGGACATATTTAGCTTTCACAATTTTATTGCTGGATTGTTTAAGAACACCTGTGTGCTCGCACTAAGTCAACAATATCATGGGTTTCATTCAATTAGGAAGTTTGAATAAGCAACTGAGAATAAAGGAACACTTATTAAGAGATAAAGTCTCTGAAAGGTTACTTATTTCAATGGAATTTAAATCAATCATTACATGTACATGAATGCCCTCTTGATCAGTTTATGTGCACTGTGCTGATTTCTAACTCATTCAGTATCACTTTAAAATCCTTCCATAATAACTCATCATTCAATTTTAGAAATATTTTCTATATTTCAGTGATTTCATGTACTTATTTTAATACAATAGAATGAACGTGGCCAAACAGCTCTAGTAGACAAGCTTATCTTTTGCATGTATAGAATTACCACTATCAGAGAATTTCTGAGAAGGGAAAGAGATAATAATATGATACAAACATTAGTGTAAATTATGAAACAATTTCTTTAATCATTGTCTAAAGAAAAAGACCAAGTCTGAGAAAGACAAATAACAGTTTTGTCACTACTATTGTAGAGGCCTAGTTAAGATGGCATTGCTCTCAAAGAGTTGCTTATAATTAATATTTTCTGCAAGCGTAGCTGCAGAATGCCGAAGTAGATAAGGATGTCCTGTCTATAGTCGTTCTAAGGCTACAAGGATATATATGGCTATAATGCTATCCAAAACTGTGATGGATCTGTTTTACCAGGGCACCATTCTAAATAATAGCACAGCACTTCTATGAATGAATTAGTAAAATTCTCCTTATGTAAATATATGGCTTTGTGTTGGTTTGAGGCTAATTAGAATATTTTAATAGAGAAAATTACACTATAGGCTGTGAAAGGAAAACATGGTGATGTCTACTTCACTCATATGCTTGCTGAAAAATTGTTTGGGAACAACAATCAAAACATAGATAAGTCAGTCTCTGTCTGTCTCTTGCTGAGAGAACAGCAGCTCGGGCGGTCTAGCAGCTTCTGCCTCTGGCTCCTCTGCTGATTGATTTTCACTAACCACTTTTCTTCTAACTCCCCTGGCCAATCCTCCTAATTTACCTTGTGCGTAAGGCAAACCTTGGGGTAAGGTACAGGGGTGGGGAGAAGGTGGAAGGGTGGTTGGGAGCCCCTCCTGGGGTCTCTGATTTCTGGGAGGGGTGTTGTGTTTCTGTATTACCTTTAATTTGTATATTTCTGTAACTATTCCTGTATATAGTGTATATCTCTGCTTGTATATTTTGCTGAGCTGCAAAATAGAGCTTCATTCCTTAACCTCCAGTCGGTTGAGCTCTAGTCTGGGTCATTTTACAAAGTGGGGTGGGGGGAACTCCCGAACCATCACAAGTTTACTACAGAAACTCCTCTTCTGAATGCAAATAGAATGTACAGAGAATAAATTAATTTAGAGAGACAGATGTAGTGAGTTTAATAATACTTTTTTAAAATTAATTTTCTTATTTGATCATTAGCATTTCATTCATGGAGCACAATATTTAACAGCAAGAAAATTTATTCTTTTATTTCTGAAACTGATACATTATGCTTTATCTGTGCACTTAAATTGTATGATTACCTTCTCAAATTAATTGTTTGTTATTTGTGAAGACATTTTCAGTGTGAAAGTAGTTTTAACGCAAACCTAGAAAATTTCTAAACTAGCAAGAAATTGAGGTTTGAAATATAATTTTACAACGTTTTTAACAAATTCACAGTTCTAGAAATGAGGTTTTGTCCGTTCTCTTAGGACATAAGAAAAACTGCTAAAAAGTCACTTGAGGTACAATGAAAGGTCATTAAACAGAAGACCACTAAACAAATTAAAGGTTACATTACCTATTTCAGCTGATCTTCATGCAGCATATTTCACTTTCTCTGAAATAAATTTCTGAGATAGACTGATGTCGTGGTAGGCTTAAGCAGGCCAAGATAGGCTTATACATCTCCTGGTTTACCCAGACACATTTTTCTGCTCTCCCTCCTTCTGTTTTGGGGAGGAGCAACCGCAGGAAAGAGAACAAGGAACCTGGAGCCACTGAATCTAAGGATCCTGACCATTTGCATCCTGTGGTAAACAAAGTATACACGCTTGCCTTGTGCAAGGCCTGTGTTCTGCCCAAATTTGGGTAAAACAAACCTATGGGTTCACCTCATATGGTCAAGTTTGCCTAAATGCCATTCTGATTGGCTATTCTGTGTCCAAAGGCATATTAGTCTTGGGCTGTATTGATAAAAGGAGACGAGCAGGTGACACAACGTGCTCTGCCATTGTAGCCATACTCTGCTGTGTATTTGTGCTTGCTACTGCTTTATGGTATCCTGAACTGCCTGGAAATTGCCTGCATCCAGGCAACATTTCTAGGAACTAAGGAACAGTTCCTTACCGGGAACAGTCTCTAAATGCCTCCACACTATCAGCCTGCATAGCCAGCATGACATTGTGCCAAGACTGCACATAACAAGACATCCTGCCTACATCTGAAAGTCTGCCAAGACAGGAAGTCCTGGAGATACACAGATTATCCAGGGAGATCAGGACCAGGTCAGAGATTGTCTGCCTCCTTTTCCCAGCACCCTGAAGACTGCCAAAAATCAGAAATCTCAGCAGATGACAAGACAGTAACAGAATTCTCTGAAAGCATTTGGGTACTGTCTGAAGCTGTAGCTAGCCCCATGAGTCAGGAGGTAATTTTATGAGTAAATATTTAAAGCCTCTTGTAATTCACCATTGCCTTCTGCCATAGGCAGAAAGGAGCTCCTTGTATCCATGTAGTGGGCAAGCGGTGTATTGATCGCAAGTGGTATATTGACTCCAGAAACCTTCTCTTCAATTAATGTTATATTATTACTAGTTATTTCTAGATCCTATGTTATTATCTGTATAAAGTTTCCATGACCATGGGAAGAAGCTATTATTATTAAAATTAGCAGTTGGGGTGGTGAGAGTTCTTAATATTGAATATTAATAAACAATATTAATATTTGACAATCATATCGCATCAATTAATTACTCCTCCACAACAACTGAGTTTCACAAATAACAAGTTGCTTTGATGAAGATACATTTTTTTAATTGATGACCATTTTCAAATTAAAGGATAGTGTATAGTTATGTAAGGGGTTCACGACACATTCACTGGATAAAATTTATGATATACTAGAAATGAGAATAGTCTTATATATGTATTTAAATCTGATGATTACATATAATTACTCTTCAAATGCAAGTTTACTTACCATATCCAATAGGCAATGAAATTTTCCATGTACAGTCCAAGTTACTTGGATAATTTCCAGGAAAACCTGGGCTCAAGATCACACCACTCATGTTTGTCAGTGTTCCACCACATTTAGCTATTAAAAATAAAACAAAAGTCGCTGTATCTTTTAATAATAATTGGCATATAAATCATTTTTAAAAGCACTGAAATTCATCACAGTCAAGACATTTTTCATGAAGGAGGAAAAAAAAATAATAAAAAGGAAAAAATTGAAGCTGGAGCAAAATGCTTACTTCATAGAACATGTTCACTGTGATTTTACTGCAAATATGCAGTTGCACATATAGACTGGGTAACTCATTGTCTCAGCTTGCCAATTATGGTTATGAACCTCTGGTGCCATGTTGGTGTCTTCTGGTTCCTTCATAATCAGAGGGAAAAATTTGAAATCAAACTGAATTCTGACACTGATCCATGAAAAATCCGTGGATCTAGTAGTTAAGATATCTTAAACACATCTGAGTTTAAAAAAACAAAACAAAAAAAGTACTATAGTTCTTTAATTTAGAAAGAGGATAGCCTAGCTGCATAACAGAATTATTATTTTCTTCCTGTCTCTATGCTTTTCTTCAGCAATTTCATGTATTTGGAATTTGAAAAGTTATTTGCATCTTTTAGGATAGCACAGCACGAAACTATGAATATGTGAAATAACTTGAAGTGGCTAAATTTACACCTTCACAAAGACAATAATATAAAGGAATAATAACTTCAAGAAATCAAATTTAAATCTTAATACATGGTCTGATAACAGAACTGTCATACTGTGATACTCTGCATAGTGATAATTGTACAGAAAAGAAAAATTCTACTTTTTAGACCACAGAGTAAGTCTCAAACATCTTCAATATCTCTGGTTCCCTGAAAAGTTTCATACATTATTTAGTCGAAAGAACAGCCTGTTTTGCATTTCTAGAAAAAATAACATTTTAAGAGTTGGGTGCAAGGGAGGCAGAGATCATGTTTCAAGGGCTTGTTTGTTTTCTTGTGGGTATTTTAGTTTCTAGGACAGTGAAATTTCATGAACTAAGAAGAAAAAAAAAAATCAATTATCAATCATTATTTGTAGGCAGCAGCTGTGTTTAATATACAAGGTGAAACAGAGAGTTATCACAAAACCCATTCCACCTAAACTCCAAAATTTCATTTAAAAATTGATTTGAAGGAACTGCACTGCTTTCATATTAATCAGGAATGACTGCTTCTGTAGAAGCTGACAATACGAAATACTATATAGACGCAACTTGACAAGGAATCTTTAAAGCCATTTCATGTTAACATTCCTTGATATCATCCCAATATTTTTAATTCTTCTTAGACATGAAGCTCAAAAGAACTGTTTTTGCTGACCGAATATTAAAGTTAAAAGTATTCACTGAAGAATGTATTTCAAAGCTGAAGTGAAAGAACATTATGATGGAGCTCTGCTGCTCTTCCCCTCCATTCCCTGAAATAGGTAAGCAAAAAGACACCAGAATCTTGACTCTCTTAGACTTTCTTTAGTCAAGAAAACAATATAGCAGAACAAGATTATTACTTACACAGGGAAAACTCAGATCTGTTGGGTAAGGTCCTAGTGTGCTTTGAAAACAAGTTATTTTTAACTTTGCTTTGTAACGCAGCATCATTTAATAGCTTTATAAGATGAAAAGAGAGACTGCCTTTCTGGAAACTCTAAAATTCTTTCATTCCGCTACCTCAAAAAACGTGGTTTCAGAGCTACTCTCCACTACCAACAGACTGCCTGTTTCTTTGAGAAGTCTCCTAGGTTCCCTGCATGAACTGCCTTTTTGTTGAGAATGTTCTCCGAGCTGAGGATGCCACAAACGGAATGTGTTAACTTCTCCCTTCTGGTGAAGATTCAGCCTGATTCAGGACTAGTTAAACAACAGTAAACATTTGGGTTTCCTTCTTTGCCCATGTTCACAAGATTTTTTTAATAGCACATGCACTATAAAGAAACACTTTAATGTATTTTTTTTTCTGTATTTCATTGCTAAAATTAGAAATTCAAAACATTTTGAATGAAATAGAATTAAGTGAAGGAACAATAGGCATGGCAAAGCCAGGGCATACTGAGCACACTGAAAACAAGTAGTCATACCGATGCAGAGAGGAGATGGATAGTTCCAGCGTCGAACTGTTCCTGGCATACAAGAAATATGAGAACGGCCCTGTTTGGAAAGGGCAAAGTATTAGATTGAAGATATGCATTATCGGACTTTCCAGAAAGGCAGAGATACAGTAGACCTCCTGGATCATCTTATCTCTGTCTTTTCTTACATCAACAAACTGCATTATAATCACTTTTTAAGAATCAGTTAAACTCAGTTTTCAAATAATTAATGTTTTATATTATTATTCTTCTGCTGGATAAATGTCCTAAAACACACTCCCTTTAATAAATGGATAACTTCACATCTTTTTACTAAAAGGCAATACTTACATGGTCAAATTGGTTCAATCCGTATTTCTCTGCCAGAGTTCTCATCCACAGTGCAAACATACCATTTAATTTTCAGGCTGCAATCTGGAGTGAATCAACCATTGCTCTAAGTGAACATTATGGATACAGAGAGAAATTTGTTCCACACTTGCTTGCGACAGATGGTATGGACGTGGACCATGTAAAGACGGTCATCCACAATTACCAGCAGGTCTTGAATCCTAGCATGGTCTCATAACATGACCTACTGCATACATACAGTATCTTGGCACACAGCTACAAAACTACAAGTGCCTCTTTATTTGTCTGTCATGTTTTATTTACTTCTCCTATTTTTAAGAAATATCACAAGAAATGAGCAGAGTTTTGTGGTATCTGGTAGTGAAAAATGATGTGGTTGTAACCTGCCAGGCCACATATTTCAGTGTGGCTGTCCAAGACCAACTGCAAAATGCTCCCAGCTTTGCTTCAACTGGTAACAGTTCAAGCTGAAAGCTCAACAGTAGAGCAGAAAACTTCTTTTGTCATTTCTACCCTTTGAGGAATTCAAGTTATGCATTCTGCTGTCGGAATGTGATAGCTGAATAAACTGGCAGGAATGAATGAGCCTGAGATTAAGATCAAGACACGGGACAGAGAACAAGATTTAGTTTCCATTTTAATCCTTCAGATACACAAACTTTAGCGAGGCAGTTAATGTCTCCTATTTATTAAGAGTCTACTATTTAGTAAGGTAGCACACATTATCAATATAATATGAAGATTTATTTGAATATTGTTTTTCCATAGCAATAAAATTAAGAAAAATCCATTTCATTACATTACTTCTTCAACGTTTAGAATATTTACAAAAATCAAACTATATACAATATCTTGAATAAAATTAATATAGAATCATGTGGAATAATATTACTTTAATTAATAAATGAGTTGGGTATATGTAGACAACCGTCTTCTGAAAGATAAACTGAAGCATTTCCACAAAATAGCTTGGGAGGAAAAACAAATTACTCTTCATTAGAATTATGAAAAAATAAATTAGTCTTTTTCTTATTAAAATATTGCAAGCTGATAACAATTAAATAAAGTACTTTTATTTTAAAAACAACCTTTTTATTTTAAAGGAAAAATGTTCATGTGCTTAATTCTAGTTACCTGCAAAAGATATGAGTAACTTACTTAACGTAATATTCCCTATTTTATTCTCTCCTCCTAGTCTTCAGTGATTGCATATCTCCAATGTGAATTGAGGGGAAGCCATAATTTAACTACCACAGTCAGGAAAAAAGTAAAATGGCCTATAAAAGATCTTTTGAAAAAATAAAATTAAATGATTCCTCTCGCTTCAAGCTTCTTCCCAACAAGAGTACATTCTGATTTCAGTCTTTTAAAGTCCGCTCCCGGAGGGAGACGCTTAATCCTACAGCTAGCAATTACCTTTCTTATGCATCTCCAGGTAGTAGTTTGAGCTCTATGACTTTTCTGCTAAGTCTCAATTATAAACTAATCCACACCTGATTGTTATTGCTAGCTGTGAATATATTCTCTAAAGACTGAAGGTAAACTCACAGCTAGAGTGGAAAAGAAAATAAAAATCTGCAGTTATCCTGATCTATACTTACTGAATATTCAGTGCCTCATATAATCTTATTTTCATTATTATTTTATTTTCATTTTAAACCAATTTTTACTACTATCTTAGCAATATACTATACATGCATGTGTACGTATTTTCTTACAGCAGAGTCTAGACAGAATATAAACTGTTACAGATATACTGAAAAGATTCAAACTCTTTTCTGTTGACTTTAGTTATTGAAGGTCTTTTGTTTTATACTTTAGATGAGATCATTAAACTAGTTTTTATAAAAATTCGATTCCATAGCTGGGATTAAATTTCTCTATGTGTGAAAACAAACATAAGTACAGTTAAGTAACACTATAGTATCAAATTTTAAGAGAGTACTTCATTACATACTCCCTGAAAGTTTAAAAAACAAAAATGTAATTAGTCATATTCAAGAAAAGAACTAAAACCAGACAAAATACATCATGTGGTTTTGTCACAGTGATATAGACAGTGTATTAAATTTTACCATTAACACAGATCAGCTTCTTATGTGCAGTTCTCTTCCTCACAATAACATGATTGTATTATATTAATGTTTCCTGTGCTCATTTTGATTATTTCTAAAGTATTCATATTCAACTGTTATCAATCCACCTCAATATTTCGCAGCACTCTTTTAAGTGTGGACAGGAAAGTCAATGATTTCTGTATCCTAAAGATTTACTAAAGATTTTGATATTTTTACTGTTCAACGATTTGATAATCAAAGGCAAGGTTCTCCAGTTCAGGTTTACTGAGGGCTAGACATGCTACACATTCATAGCCGTACAACGTGAGTACTTACATAGACTCTCCTTAAACCTCTTTTATGAACACTATACAGACTCTTCATTAAAACAGGTTTTTGTGTGGTTCTATTAATACTTCATTGCAATTATTCCACAATGTGTTAATTTGAAAAAAAAAAAAAAAAAAAAAAAAAAAGAAAGAAAGAAATACCTGTAACGTATATCCTGGCTCACACTGAAATGACAAAACATCATTCACCATATATCTGTCTCCTGATTTGATCCCATTGCTAGGAATTACAGGTTCTGGACAGGCAGCAAGGCCTACAGCTGAGGAAAGGAAACACAAAGATTGAAAAAAAACATAGATAAGTGGACAACAGTTCCTCCTTGTTATTCTCTGTTCTAAAGAATTCTTTTCACAGCACTGTTGTTTCTTTGTTTTGATTTTTTTTGAGAGAATGTTAGCCAAAAATTTCTTTCAACACTGAACTGAAATTTTGTTTAAAATACAGTTGTTTTCAGAATTATCCTGAAGAATACAAATAGTACAAATGACACACACAAATGCTATCCTGTGACTGTACCAATTACTATGTCATGTTGCTATGAAATACCAAGTCATTTTATTGTCTTCAATGAGTGTGGTAATTCCAGTGTATTAAATACATTTTTTTTTTCTTTTTTTCCCCTTTCTTCCCTATACTTGTGAAGGAAATGGAGAGGGAAAGTGGGAATGAATTTCATAAATATTCTTTGTTTTCAGCAACAGATCAGCAGAACTACTGAGGTTTGGTAGCAGAGAGTTTTTTTTGAATAGCAGCTAAAGTCCAAGGGTGTTCCTTAACGTTTAAACAACTAAATTGACTACAAAGAACTACAGACATCTGAAATTTAGTACTCATAACTCAAACTAGACCTCTGTGTACATGTGAAAAAACAGATTGTTCTTAACTATTTTTAAGCCAGGTGTCAGCAAATAGAAGAGTTTTACAGACCCTCCATCACTAGTAATTTCTCAATGTGTTCACCTAAATCTGTCAGTCTGAAGTATCAACTTCTGCTTTTTGAAAAGTACTTATCATTTCTATTACTTTGGTGCTTATCTAAGGAGACTATTAGTTAGTACAACTCAAAGTTAAATATATCTCTGCTATCTAAAGCTTTTTAGATTTAGAACAAGACAAGTGAGAAACTGCTGATTGGATTCAATGATTCCCTGCTATCAAGATTTTATTTTCAAACAGGAGAATCAGCAGAATTAGCTTGTTGTTTCATGGTTCTGACATCAGAATCTCATTCCCTTTGAAATTTTAAGTAAAGAACTGGTTTAAAATATAAAATCTTAATCATAAAGTCATCTATAAATTAGAGAAAGTGAATATTGAATTATATATATGCAACACATTAAAATATGCACAGGATGGAAATTATTTTTATGTGTCAGAACAGATTTCCAAAATATCAGGCAAAAATACTTTCCTGAACGTGATATTGTGTGCCTTTCAGTTCAGTTGCATGGAAAAGTGAACTGACAAGATGTTACAGCTCTCACTGTCTTCTTATGAAATCTAACCCCTTTGGTGACAGTAAGAGCAATTTGAAAAGAGTGTTTAGTACAGAAATTACATGATATTTGGCTTCAGTCTGATAGTTGACATTTTTGAGTCTGTTGTTCCAGATGGTCCATCATGAAACAATATTTGATACTATTCACTGAGACGTCAGTCTTTCTATGCAGAAACGATCTTCTTCCAGATAACACTGATTATGTATTTTGTTACCAACAGGGTTTTAACTTTGCGCCCTAAAGTTTTGTGTATCTACTTCTCATCGTTTAAATACAAAAGCCTTACAAATCTTATACACAGAACTTACTGTTTCCTGTTTCAGCCATTTCCAGTCAATTCTATTTTGCAGCTCAAGGTTGCGTTTGAGCTACGTACACTTTTCCTAATGAAGCACACAGAAGCTCAAAATCGCTTTTATACACTCACCTGAAATTTTGATTATTTAATAGCTGCAAGTTACAGGATCTCCCTGAAATAGTTATTTTGTGTACTGGAATGCATAAGTTAGCAAAATATCAACACAGACTTTAACATTTTCTGTCATTTCTGCCACAGAATATACAAATTTTGATGTTCTACCAATACCATCAACTTTAAACAATTCTATGGTAATTTCATGTGGCTACAAGAGACTTCAGATATAGTCATTATCTGGAACTTAAAATACTAAACAGACATAAGACTATTATCATAAATTGCAATTGATTTTGTTACACTTTCCATTCTTTTGGTCAACCACTGTATTCTGCAATGTATCAATATCTGGAAATCTTCTTTTGTGAGCACAGGTACTATAAAGCTGTGAGATGAATTAACGCAAACTGTTTCTTCCAGCAGTAAGTGAAGAGTAACACCTTGTTTCAGTAATTCAAGCTACAGTATACAGAGTGCTGCTTACTAATTTGAGAACCCAATGTTCAGACACAGTTTCAGTCAATCAAGCCTTATTTCTGCATTTCCTTACCCTTCTTACTCCTGAATAGAAAATAAAATCTAAAAATATCTGCTCCAAACTCACCAATACTAAATAAGTAGCTAACAAAGACATTATGACTGGACCATTTATAGATAGTAATGTAGTTGCTGAAATCTATGAATACAAAGCTGAAGTTCACTTCCTGTGTTCCAGAAAACTGTATTTCAGTGTTCCTGTGTGTTGAGTTAAAGGCCTGCAGTCTTAAGTCCATATGAATAAAGTTACTTTTCCGGATTTTTCTGTCACTGAATACATTTTTTAAGAGTGACAGCATAGCAATACTAATAAAGTGCTTGCAATATAGCTCTTTCTACAATCAGTTAAACAGCATACAGAATTTAAATAGACTACGATCAAAAGAAAATCTTCAAAGTAATTTTCTGTGCAACTGTTAGACATAGTATTAGACTATGTATTTTATTTTTAACAGATTCCAGTAACTTGGTTAAAGACTTTTTATTTCTGTTTATACTTTGTGTAATACTTTGTATATACTACTTCTTTGGTCTGATGATACAATTTATAATACAGAATATTCTATCAGAGTATCACAGAACAGTATAGAAAACCCAGCCATAATTGACTTTATTTGATAAATTTGACAAAGTAATATTATCTCCCCAAAAGTAAAGAAAAATTTGAAACAGATTCAGATACTATTCTGAATCCTAATTATTACATAATACTAGCCTAGTTTAGATAGACAACTAGTTTAGTTAGAACTGGTCTAAAAATCTAAAGTATGCTTGAGAGACAGCAAAAACCTTCTGGTATCTGGCAAAAAACATGAGAATTTACATATTCAGAGACTGAAATACATTAAACTAGATTGTATGTGAACAGTCAGTAATAAAGGGAAACGTGTTAAATGCCAAGTCTAAGCAATCAAAAAAGGACAAGGATTGCTTAGTTTATGCTCTTCAGAGCTCAGCTTCTGCTGTGCAGTGCAAGAGAGAACACATCAATGTCAAGAATGATAACCCTCTCCCTGACCTTCTTCCTCTTACTGCCTGTTAAATACTTTCTTGGCTCCACTGTGGCATAAGACAAATACGCCTCACTTCCATAATTATATACATGCTACAATTACCTCAAATTCTGTCTAAACATCACTGCCATTGCTGGCAGAAAGAGAATTCTTGCTGGCACATCTGACAATGTGAACGCCCATTAGTGTCCGTTTCAGAAAGCTGCAAACTGAACAACACAAGAATTTCTTGACAGCTTGACCAAAAGTCATCAGGCTTTCTTTTTTTAATTCCTCCCTCCCACTCTTAACTCTGGCCAACTGAAACAAATTCTTCTTTATTATATTACAAACTTCAAGTTGAAGTGAATTGTTCTTTCCATTTCAATGATGGTGTACATGAAAACTCAAGCTGTTTCTTCCAACACTGCATGCTGCAGACACTAGTCTAAAAAATTAATTACTTCAAAAAGGGTGAAATTCATAAACATTAAACATTTAATTACATGAAAGATGTTAATCTAGATCAACCAAAAAACCACAAACCAACATGCTACTCAGACAAATACATTTTCTTCTCTGATAGTCTGGGTTTTATTTATGAATTTATTAGAGATCTGAATGATAGAGAAATACTATAAAAGTCCCCTTATCAGTGAATACATTTTAACTCCTGAGAGCCTTTAGCACTTGATAGCCATGCAATAGAGAAGCTTCAGAAATGAAAACAGTAAGTAAAAGTCAACTTATGTTCTTTCCCATATTACGTCACCATGGTATGGCAGTAAAACAAAAAAAGAATGATGCTGAATCATGCAATATATCATAATTAATGGTAATAAAGCTATTAATATTAAAATATTGATTGCATAAAGCAATATTTTTATTGAAACATTTTCATTGTAATTGCTATTTGGATATATTCACACATATACTTACAGACACTTGTGGTCCTAACCTACATGTGTATATTTATCAGATCTTCAGTTCTTAGTCAAACATATCTGACTTAAAGTGAGAGGTTCAGGTAGCATGCTATATGAGCAAATGTTCATTATTTCCAGAATTTTTTTAAAAAAATTGTTTGTATATTAAAGAACAAATTACTTCTGATTTAATAAATGAGATTTTATGACTAAACTTCAAACATCAGTTCCCACGAATGCAATTGAATTACACAGGTACATTTCTAAGCCATATCATTTGGATTTTGATGGTTGTTTCCTGTGTTCATTAAAATTAAAAGGAATTAAATCAAATAGTAGGAATATTTATTCTTGCTAGTATTGTACATATTAGAAATGCAACAAAGCACATTTTGATTGGACTTGCTAGCAGCTGTGAACATAATTATGTTATTTATTCTACCACAGTTTGGAGAGAAAAAAACCCATACATATGATGGATTAGTTCAAATTATTAATTCCCGTCTTTCCTCCTACTGTTAGCAGTTGCACATTTTCCTGTTTCTCATCATAGGCTATTACAACCAGTTTAACACCTACAACCCATATGAAATAGCAAGAAAGAATGTCACACAGTGGCTCTCACCATTGCTTACAATTATCTTATGACCAGACTGGATTTTTCCTTAAACCTTGACCAATTATTTATTTTAATTTCAGTGAATTCACCAGGTGACTTAAAAACAAACAAACAAAAAACCAACCAAACAAAACCTCAAAACAAAACAAAAAAACCCACCAAAAAAAACCCAAAACAAACAAACCCAAAGGTGTGAAACAGAAATGCCCATTGATGTCATCAGTCTGAGCATAGCATACAAACTGGGTATGATCACTTAGCCAATGAACTCATAACTGTGTTCTTGATGTTAACACGTAACCATCCTAAAGCAAATGACAAAGACACATGTTTTTGAAGTCTACAAAGGGAACATGCACACTACTTAGATATGAACTTGGGTTAAACTGACCATAGTCTGCCTACAGAATATAAAGACATACATAGAAAGAACCTGCAAATGAAGAGGGCAAGAAAAAGACACATTGCAAAAGGAAGATAAAGTTTCAAGAAATAAAACAATACTTATTCAATTATTTCAATAATTGTATTATCTTCAGTTATTTCAATTATCTAGATTAAAATAGTGTCTGAAGCTTTTATAAAGTGTAAGTTCTATAAAGTTAGTTTAAAGCAATAATACACAGTGTGGAATATAAGATATGTGCACAAATGATAGCAAACTACTGATAACAAACCCAGGCATGCTTATAACATCAACACTGGTGAAAATAGCTTTTAAAGCAGAAAATCATTCATTCTAAAATGCTAAGGTGATGTACAATTTCTATTCTACAAAAATAAATTCTATTCTGGATAAATATCTTAGTAATGACTTAAGCTCAGAACTTGGAAGGAAAGAAGGAACTCAGGGAGGAAATCAGGAAGGAAGGAGGGAAGAAACTCAAGAAGGGAAGGAGGGAGGAAGGAAGGAACTCAGGAAGGAGGGATGGAGGGAGGGAGGAAATTGGAAAGATGGGAATCAGAAGGAAGGAAGAAATGAAAGAAGGAAGGAAAACTGAAAGAGGGAAGGAGAGAAGGAAGGAATGCAGAATAAAGGGAAAGAAAGCAATATTATGTGAAATACATAAAGAGAATTTGCTGAATGTCCTTTATGAAAAGTATTACAGCTTCCCCAATTTCAAAGACAGACAGCTTTTTCTTTCCAAAATAATCATATTAAAAGAAAGCTATACTAAAGGATCCAGTGCCCACGATTCTCATATTTAATTTCATTTAATGCCAACTTGAAACTATATACATGTAGTGAAAGAACAGAGTTCTAAGATTATATATCACAAGCGATGGAGGTAACCATGAAGTCTGGTATTTTTGTTTATTGTTCTGGAGAATAAATTTAAGCCATGATCTCTATGGATTTCCCTAAAATCTATAAGAAATCAGATGAGTTGTGAATTTTTATTGTTAGATTTAGCTGACAGTTATTGATCACTCAAGAAGAAATTTTAAAGAACAAAACCATTCCCCTTTCTAAAAAAAAGCCAGAACTATACTAAAGCATGTTTGGATTAATAAAAAGCTTCACTCAAATACTAAAATAAGCATAGCTATAAATGAAATAATTCAATTTAAGCCAACATTAAATTTTAATCAGGATCACAGAAGACCCATCAAATTTCTATAGCAAAATAATTTAAAGAAAAAAATTACCTAGTTGTAAATGAAATAAAAAGTATGCCAACCAATCTTAGCTCTCTGAGGGACAGCTAAAATTTAATTTTTTTGAGTTTTCTTCTCAATAATTTTTCTGTCAAGCTATAGATAAAACTACATCAAATAACCAATCCTCTGCATTTACATTGCTGAAGTGCTACTCTTCCTATCTCTAATCTCAGTTTGCTTTCTGTTCAGGAAATGAAAGGGAAGGTGAATAAATCTTTCTGGCAATCTGTTGTTCACTTTTGAAATATGATTTTTTTCCATAGGTCACCAAATCTTCTTTTGTTGTGACTACATCACATATAAGAGAAGTGCTACAATAAACAACAGAACTGAAGAATGGGAAGAAGGCCTTTTTTACTGCAGGGTCCAGAATTCATTGCTTTTCCATTGCCCACAATGACAACAAACTGAAAGACAACAGAGTGGATTCCTGCAAAGCACCTACTGACAATTTACAAAAAGTAATAGAGAAGGCCTTTGACACCTGCAATGACTTGAACCCAACTGATTCAGAGGAATATCCTTATTGTGGAGGTATTCAAAGAATTCTAGCAAAGAAGAATAACTTCAAAGCTCTCTTATATAATTCCATTCTACCAATTTAAAACATTTATTTGAATAAAAACTGAAAAAATATTCATCCACTTAGGTATCATGACCAATTGCCTACATCCTACATACATCTTTCCTCTAAGTGAACTTTTTTAACATAGTTCCCTGGTCTCACAACAGTGGTGGGCTCTACTACTTCTAACAAATGTTTAAACATGAGCAGAACCTGAATGATGGATCATTCCTCCTGGTAATTAGAATTCTGGAAAAAAATCCCATTACAGCTGCTTATATTGTCTTATTAAGTAGAAGACTTAAAAGGAAATATTGAGGACCCCGCTACAATTACTCGGACATTCAAATTTCTTCAAGAAAATGAAAGAACTGAACTGAGGTGTCTCATACTACACTGAATGGTACAGTTGCAAAGTGTTTTCTTTAGGGAGACTATGAATCTAGCCCTCCTTTTGCTTTCCTTTTATCAGTTTCTGATATTGTAAGATGGCGTTTCACATTGGATGTTTTTTTCCTAGATGTCAAATATTTTTGTGCTTGTTTTAGTAAGACAGTTCTCCAAAAAAGGACATATTTATTCTGAATTTTACATAGACTTTTGAACCAAAGGTATTTATTTTTCTAATGCTACTTCAGTCAGAATGATCACAGGCTCCAGAATTCATAATCAAACACTAGCAATATCTGCATCTCATTATAGAATAGTATTTCCTTTTCTGCCTCTTTCTTGATCTGTAAAGGTGACTGCTCATTATAAAAAAGTAAATTCTTGTGTGAATTGCTCAGTTTCTGTATTCCAAGATGCACAGAGATGTACTGTACTCCTGCTAGCCCTGCAGAGACCATGTAGTCACATAAGAAAAGAAATTATTATTTTCTGCCAGACTATCAACAGAATAGTTAACTGAGCTCTGAATGTTCAATGTTGCTACCTTGACCCGTGCTGAGTTACACTTCTGAAAAAGCTTGGCCTTGAAATATTGGCACCATTGAAGACAATAGATGTTTTAATGGAGTACAGCTGTGGGACTTATAATTAGGAGACAAACAAATGCATAAATCCAAGTGACCTCGCATGCTCCCGAACACTTTTTACTTGTTAATAAAACACATTTTCTTCAGGAGTAACAGGGAGAATAAAATTGATACAGTAAAAGATAGAAATTGAACTTCAAAGTGTTCATTGTACAGCAATTTCCTGGAATAAATTTGTACTTTTTTACACTTCATATGGGGTCATACTTTCTCTGCAGTTTAAAGGCAAAGGCTTTATGAGGAAGACAGGTTGAGGATAAAAGCTCCCCAGAAAAAAAAAAAAAAGAAAAAAGAAAAACAACAACAACAAAAGATAAATTTGTCAATATAGTAGGTTCCAAAACTTTCCTGCATAAGTAATAGTCATATTTTCATCCTACATCACCATTAGAAAAATATAAAAAACCCTACGACATCCTTGCATATAAATCCTTGTTTATTTTAAAATATTGGTTTGATCTAAAAAAAATCTAATCTTTCCAAATTCTCTACATATTTATATTTTTAAAACATTTTAAAATCTCCATCCTAAATAGAGTTTATTCGAGATCATTCATGCATTTATTTACTTATGTGCGCTTCTTAAAATATTAATGACAATAAAAACAATCTTAGACATGTATGTAATACTAAAATGAGCTCAATTTCGAAGGAAATTCTTGAATGTCCTTTGTAAAAATATGTATAGAGGATTTACTTTGTGACCTTCATCAAAGCATTCATCAGATTCTTAACTCATCACATTCTTTTTTACAGTCTAGCATATTCTCGGCATTATCCATTTTCAGTTAAGAGCAGTACAATGTAAGTACATGTGTTGAATTTACTATTATTCTATAATATTTAAATTTGTAGGGAGATGTATAATACAAACAAGCGTGTTTGAGTTAAATATAATTATGGGAGATAACCCACTGATAATTAGAACATCATCCCACCATATTTTACAAGAAAAAAAAATAATTTGCCATTACATCTTTTAGGCCATTCCGCTCTTATTGCCAGTGATATAGCAATATATAAGTGCAATGCTTTCTTGTAGCTCTGGAATTGTAACATTTTCTGGTTTGTTTGTTTTTCTGAAGGTTTTTGGTTTGTTTTTTTTTGTGCAATTACAGCAATTTTCTTAGGGAAAAAAAATTTGAAGGAAAGGATAGAAAGAACAGGAAGGAATACATATATGCACATATAAATATGGAAAAAAAGAAAAAGGTTTATCTGTCCAGGTTTTATCCAGTTAGAAGCAGTGAAACTCATTCTAACTTTTTTAATTACCTACATGCCATCACTGAGCTGAAATAAGTTGCAAAAACCCCCATGTCATAATTAAACCTTACATTTTTTAAATGTTCTTCTGAACTGCTGCTACACTGTGAATGCTGTTTTCCAGCAATTTCAAATGTCACTTCATTTAAAATTTCAGTTTAATAACTATCACTCACATCAGGTTCATGCTGAACAGACTTTGTCAGTCAATGAAGGAAAAAAAAAACCCAAAACCACACACACAAAAAACCCCTCTAAAAAACAATATAAAATCTCGCTTTCCTTTTCCATAGACATGTTTTTTTCTGAGAAAGTTTAAAAACACAAGCAGTCTTACTTTTGTATTCCAGGTGAAAACCAGCTGCTGCCACACTAATGTCAGAATGAAAATGGAGGTAAAGCTGATTAGAGGTGCTATTCAACAATGCTGGCACAGTTGTACCTGGAAAAAATAAAAGTTATGGAATAAACTGTATTATGTTGATATATCAGAGTTTCATACTGAAAAGACATAACCAAGACTGAATCAGGCAGACTCATTTTTCTCCCGTCATGTGCATGAAAATCTCAAACATTCTGCTATGTTCTGCCTTGTTTTCTTCTGAAGTTGCATGAAAACTTTGATTACAAGTCATGATGCTAAGAGGCTATGTAACTACAATGAAAGTCTTACCATGTTCTGATGAAACTTTATTGACTTGGTTAGAAAAAAGGCATACACAAAAAAACAAACTAAACCAAAATAACATAAACACCCCAGGTAAGGAAAGGATATCATTATGAGAACAAGTTCAACTGTCATTCAGGTTTTTTTCCACATGTACACAAAACCTGCAGCAACACAGCAGAGTTGTGGAGGGTTTTTTTCTGCATTCACTCCACATCTTCTTTCTACAATATTTCAACCACTTATTCTAATTCTGATGATATGACAGGAAATGAAGAGGCAGATGAAATACACGATAAAAAACCACAAACAAGCAAAAGCAAACAAAGGCATACTAGCTTTATCTAATTTGAATAACTATAAAAAATTGCCTGCCACTGACTTCAGCGTGTGCTAAACAACAAGCTTACCACTAAGCCTGGACACACTCTGTGCCAAATGTGACACGTTGTTTTATTTGTTACCACATCACCACTATGTAACTCACTTTATACAGCCTAAAACTAGATTATATACAAAAGCTACAACTTACAAGATTTTCTATGATTACCCTCAAAAGACAATCTTCAGTAGCTATGAACAATGATGGTTGAATAAGAAATATTTCTGTTTTCCTGTGGGGCATTTGTTGGTTCTACCATAACTGTGAGCAGCCTAGGTGTAAGCTTCAAATTCAGGCTTAAAAACATGCTGGAAAGAATCCTCTTCATAAGTCTACAGTCTAAATTAGGAAATAGTGAATACTTTCAAAACATATTAAACAAAACCTTGATATAAATCCTGGTTTAAAGATTACAATTTGGCCATTTGGGAAGGTTTTTCCATCTGACATGGAAGTTCCGAGTATGGAAACTCACACACACTATGGAGCATTCACATCACACAATACTTACCACAAAATACAGAAAACAGTGAAACATCTTCCTTGAGGGAGGACTTTTCACAGTATCCATAGAGAATTTGAAATACATTTAAGGATGTTTAAGGTGTCTGTTCTGTAAGAATGAGTATGTTGACTCAGAATGATTATACTATTCATTGAACAAAATTGCTCTTCTGGCAGTTCTGTTCTTTTGTAGATCTTCTAACATTTAACACCAGTCTTTTCCTAGCTTAAAGGGTAATACTCAGTAAGATGAGAAATTATATGCCATTGTACTGTGAGATATAAATGAAGCTAGTTTATAATTCTTATAATTGCTACATTCAGTGGTTGGTAGCCTGTTGAAAGTGGATTCTTTGAGGGACTGATACTCCTTTACACTGTTTCAACATCTTCATAAATGAGTTGGATGATGCAATTGAAAGAAACCTCACCAAGTTGGTTGATGACACAGAACTGTGTGGAAAGATTGACATGTCAGCTATCTTACAGGGAGACCAGGGCAGTATGAGGTTTCACAGATTAACAAAGCACAAAGTCCTGTACCTGGGTTAGAATAACCAGAGCCCAGCACAGGCTAGGATCTTGCTGAGAGGGACCTGAGGACTGTAGGGGACAAGCTGAACAAGTAGGCAGTGCTCTGCTGCAGCAAGGAAGAAAAATGTCCCTGGGCCACATCCAGAGGGGTATTACTAGCAGATATAGAGATGTAATCATCCCACTCTACTCAGCACTTGTCAGGCTGCACCTGGAACACTGTGTCCAGTTCTGGTCCCCACATTTCAAGAAAGACAGTTATAGATTTGAGAGGGTCTAACAGAGAGCCACGAGATGATCAAGGGGCTGGAGAACTGCTCTGTTTGCAATGGCTGAAGGACTCAAGTCTCCTCTCCCTGAAGAAGGCTCAGAGTGGAGTCTCAAGACAGTATTCCAATACTTCAAAGACAGCTACCAAGAGGATAGAGGTTTTCTCCTCACAGGGAGCCACATGACGAAGACAAGGGAAACAGGACTCTGTATTGCGAAAGGTTTCATTTCCACATCAGAAGAACATTTTTTACAGTGATAACAATCAGTCACTGGAACAAACTCCCCAGGAATGTTGTAGAGTGCTCACCACAAGAGATTTTCAAGACACAATTGGACATAATGCCAGACAATCTTAGTAAGGCTCACCTTTTCACAAGTGGTTGAACTAGATGACCTTCCAAAGTCACTTCCAATCTGGACTGTTCTATGATTTAATAATAACTTAAGTGTAGATATCTCTATGGTAGACATCTAACACTCATACAGATGGATAAAATGTTAGGATACTGGAGTTTGATTTACTTAATGTCTTGACCGAGAATTGGGACTGAGAGTGAGAACTGACAATCTCTTGATCAAGTCTTGATTGATTAATCTCATAATTAACTTAATATCTTGATTAAGAATCTGTAATATGGAAAATTCTGGAAAAATCCCCTAGAAGACAGTATGTGCTTGCCTCCTTAAAATCTTACAAGTTAATGATTGCAAGTTTTCTACTTAAAGTTTTATTATGGTATCTTATAGGAAATTATGTCCATTATCCCTTTCAAGAGTCAAAGATGAAACTTAAGAGTAATATTTCTTATTTCAGAGATGAACACTACATTGCATGTGTGAACGGATGTTTAAGAAATTTCTAGAACAAGAAGATAAACTACTGGTCATTTTAGGCATTTCTTGGTTTAGCACAAACACAGAGCATAGATCGATCACATTCTTACCTAATTTCTTTGTAAATTTAACTACCATCATAAGAGCAGATTTTCCAGTTGTCAACCCAATGACTACTGTATTTGTATACTCTCTCTGTATATGTTTATACACATATATATGCATATTTAAGTACATATACTTATGTGAAGGAATGTCAATGTTACATGCATTTCCAATTTTAGATGGGGCTGCAGCTACATTTAGTCCCATTTCTTTTCTTTCTATTTGAATATACCATAGCCAAGCAAAGTACAAGTCCTAAACTAGGAATTCTACAACAATTCTGGTTTTTTAGCTTGTTTTCACTTGTTTTGTTCATCTTTGTGTATTAAATAAAATGATCTATCAGCCAATTTCAGACTTAACGCCCTTACAAAAAGCAATGTGTTTGACAAGAATGTCTTCTCACTCAGTTGCTATGTCTATAACCTTCAGAAAGAAGTCAAGATCAGACTTTACTTTGGCATATTGATGAAAGCCTTTCCATCCTTTCATCCAAGGAATTTCCACTCTCACAACTCCGTTCTGTGACACAATAGGCACCACATCATATTTACAAATACTCATATGATGGCTGACAGCAAGTTTTAGAAGTCATTTTGCCTTTTTATCTTGACAGACAGGCTTCATGTAGGAACGTTGTTACTGAGTTATAAGGACAGAGTATCTCTTGAGTTGAGTTTTGTAGTCATAACAAAAGTAGACGATATTCTTGGAAGGAAGGTGCTCATAGTGAAGAAATGGAAAACATGAGACTAGAGCTGTAAGGGTGAGCATGGGAGATCAGACCCTTGGTATGCAGATAAATCCATTATCATGTAATGAAACTTTAGGGTTTTTTTATCTCTTTATCATCATATTTTCTGAACAAATTCAATTCCTTTTGGAAATCAGGATGGCTACTGAAAAGCAGAGAATTGAAATCAATATGGTTCCTCTGCAGGACAAAAAAACCAATTCCAGTTTGTGGGTTTTTTGGTAGGTGGTTTTTGTTCTTTGGTTGGTTGGTTTTCTTCTCTATTAAAAATTAAGAGTTGATCTATGGAAGCACTCCCTTAATTTTTTTTTCTTTTTAAAAATATTCTCAGTAAATCTTTATTATGTAACCTGGAAATATGTCTGCTTATTGTAAAACTGAGTAGCAATAGCATGAAAAGAATTAACTCTGTCTCTCGTTTATTACCTAGTTTGAGTCAAGCATTTGGTAATGCAACTAAACTTCATTCACTAACAGAAATCTACTATATATCATAGTACTATAAATTGTTTTGATGGATGTCTTTTAAAGGCAATGTTATTTTCATTTCCTCATAAGCTAAAGCCACAAGCACTACTTTGATGAACCAGTAATATCAAAAACAAAAATAATTTTGGGTTTTCCAATTACTCAGAATGTCTATCCTCACTACCTAGTCTTATCTCAACAATTTGGTCTTTAAAAAGATCAGTTTGCCCACCAGAAGGCATCCCCTGTCAATATATACTATTGTAACATGCCACAAGAGCACACTTAGAGAAGCTCTCTTTACATTCAACATCAGTCATATCCACAGCAGTTTCTTTCAAAGATGGCTGTACAAAAATCCATGCATTCTGTCACCAGGAAGACAGGAGCACAGGGTACATTTTATGCCTGTTAAGACATGGTCTCAGGATTTTTGATATAGTATGTTTACGCAGCCCTTATCCCTTTACCCTAAACTAGCACCCTCATTACTGAAGCACATAAAAAAGAAAAAACGTCCTGACATTTCTGCCATTCACTGATAAAAGATGACCCACAGCATTAAACTTAAAATGACAAGACCATGTGCAAGAGCCTGGATTGTTCTAGCAGACAGCCCTTTCTGGCTCTAGCCAGTGTTCCTTCACAACACCCATGACCCAGAACCCATTTCAACCCCTGAAGTCGTCAGCTCTTGTCACAGTGATGCTGCAGCAGGGCCAGTTTCCACGCTCCCACAACTGTGCCCTGCCAGGACATCATCTGAGTTGAACCGGGTTCACCTACAAGCCTATGTCTCAGACCAACTTGAGAGTGTTCCAGTCCCCAGAGAAATGCCAAGTGCTTAGGGTTGGAGAAGCACTGGCAGTTGTGATGGGAAGGGTCTAACCACCATGGCTTGCTCTAGCACCTCGGGGAACCAACATTTCTCCCACCACCCATTATCCAGGGAGCTGCCAGCCTCCACTGTGGCTGCCACAAGGAAATGGTATTGCTATCTATCTCTGCATGGTATGCTATAAGAAACAGGCTCTAGTGAATTCACCTTTCCAAATCAACTGAGAGACAGTTTAACAGCACAGTTTAGTAAGTTCTTCCTAATTAGTTGTACACCTGTGCATCTCAAATGCCTATTTAGAAGACAGATGAATTCCACGAGGGTGAATCAGAAAAAATGGTATTGTACAGGATTTAGTAGGATGAGATCATACTTTCTGAATTTTACCACTTAGGAAATTATGCCCAGAACTCAATTCCACCTTACTGGTTCAGTTTTGAGAACACTGGATTTCATGTCATGTTCAAATATTCTCCATTTGAATAATATAAACAAGATAATTCTTCATTTTAAGTCTGACAGTTATTTTTTAAAAGAGATAAGTCCACAATAGATGTGCTACTTGATCTACAATGAAATATTTCTAATACCATAAGCAGCCTGTTTCAGTTTCTCTGGAAATCAGGGAGTCTTTTAAGCTAAAGTAAGATGATATACTTTTAATATAGAATGACAAACTGGTTAAAATCTTGAGTATTGTTAAATGGAATATTGTTAAATGGATCATTTAATCAGTTCTTTATCCAACAGGTCCAACATATTTGCTACATTGTTCACTTGTCAAAAGCTGATTGTATTTCATAATTTCCTTCTTCTTTTTTGCCATTTTAACTCACAGCATTACTCACCAGTATTTAATGTAAAAAAAGCTTTTTTCACTGGATCTGGCTAAGACAGAGTTAAATTCTGTTATATCTGCCATGGTGCTGTGTTTTGGATTCATGAGTATTGGTAACAGAGGGATGTTTTGGTGATCATTGAGCGGTGAGCTTACACACTATCAAGGCCTTCTCTGTTTCTCACAACACCCCGACAGTGAGTACATGAAAAGTCGGGAAGAGACATAGCTGGGACAGTTGAAACCAACTGACCATGCCATGATGATGTCATGTTCACTGAAGGTGAGGGACAAAAGAAGAAGGGAGGGATGTAGACAAGTTATGGCATTGTAGTAATTTGTTTTGCTCTTTGAGGTCTAATGAATTTGGATGGATACTGAACGCTTTGTCTTTTTCCTGGGAAATGAAGGCTATCAAAGATAAACTAAACCAAAACTATCAAAAGGAAGCTCCTTGAATGTCAGTACCAGTTTATATCACTCTATCTTCTAAAGGAAGGGATAGATAGATAGAGGACAGAATTAATATTTCTAAGTATCACCTAAATCCCACTAATTAAACAAACATGTCAGTATCAGACTTTCTTCTGAAAAATTTGTTTTGGATTTGAGCATTGACACATTTACAGTATCTGAAATCTCCTCTCTAAAATGAGACCATTTCATAATGATACCACAAACAATGTAATACAAACATATCCCTTGTCTCTATATGTAAGAAAAGAATTACATTCCCTCACAGGCCTGTATATGTTGTTTGTTTCAATCAGATTCAATCAAATGTATATAGTATGTTTCAATCATCACATAAACTCACCTGAAAAGCTCCCAAGACGTGGTGCTGTCATATCTCCACCATCATATATTTCAAGAGAGTCCCAATTATGTTCAGTGGCAAAGCTGATAACCTGGATCTGTAAAACCATAACACTTTTTAAACCAACTAGCTGTATATATTTTCAAATGTTCTAGAAACAACAACAACAACAGAAAAGAGAACGTGGCTCAAAGAAGAATATAAATAAGCAGATCCAGACAAAAAATACCCAAATGAAAAAATGGAAATAAGACACTAACATTCACTTTTTAAGTTTATGTTAAACATTCAGTTTTTAAGTTCCAAGTGTAAATGATCACCAGGTAATCAAGACAGTTGCAGACCTGTGAAGTACCTCAGTGATATCCTAGCAGACAGAAGGGGTTGGGATTTGAGTGCCAGATTGAAGGGACCTGCTTTCAATATTTCATATAGTTAAAAGACAAAGCAGCTTGCTAAGCATTTATCATTCACATCCTTGTTAATAAGAAAGCAAAAGAAACAAACAAAAAGAATAGTACTAAGAAAAACAAATCACAAGTACTTCAAGTCCCCAAACCAATGGTTGCTATTTTCTGAGACTTTTAGAAAAATAAACACTTATTTTTTAAAGTGAACTACTAAGTGCCATGCTTTACAGAATATAGACTTGCCTGAATACCTGATCCCTCAGTCACTATGATTTTCCACACACAGTTCAAACTGTTACCATAAGGTTCAGGGTAACCTGGTGAAAGAATAGTACCTCTCCGCTCAGTAAAATTCCCACTGCATGGCACTGAAAGAAAATATTATTAATTATTACAAAACCTAACCATTTCAGAGAACACAAAAGTAGAAATAATTTTATTAAGCTAATTAATTCTCTTTTGATCACTCAACAGATGTGAACCAGTGTTCAGAACTTAGAAAGCAACATTATCTAAAATATCTGACTAATACCAATCATAAGATACAACTTGAATGAATAAACAATTTGGAAGTGAATTTCATTTTATTGTGTGAAGCCTAGAAAAGCCTGGTAACACAGTCTGATCATGTCTTACCTAAGAGTAAAAACAAACTCTAAAGACCTAACACTAAACACAATGATGATTGACTCAAATCATGTGAACTTACCCACAGCCTAAGATATTTCCAGCACTGGATCTAGCTGGTAATTGTTTTTTGTTGTAGTATTGGTCTAGCTGGTATACATTAAATATTTTTAAGCTATACATAATTGGTTCTTTAAGGTTCAGGAAAACAGAACTAAACTGAACAAGTGGAATATACAGAAAATAGGACACATATATTTATTTTTAGAGAACTCTAGTTAATTATAGAGCAAAGTCCTATAAATAGTAATGGCTTTTGTAGACAAACCCAAAGAGGAAGAGAAGAACATTTTCAAAAACCCTACATCTGAAGTGCTAAATGTTATCGCACTGCAGGTATATTGACAGACCAAAGACAATGTCAGGCATTGTACACTGTGTTTCTACTTGAAAAAAAGAAAAACAACAAAAAAACCCAAAACTGATAAAGACAATTCTAGATAATTGAGTTTTGTCTTGTATTTCAAACTGTAGATGAGTCATGAAAATAATGAATCTTCAAAAAAATGTGCATTGAACTTGTCCATATAATCTAAATCATTATACGAAATACTATACTGCCTACCAGCCAGCTGGTACTCAATTCCTTTTTTATATCAAAAACTGCTCTTTTAAATTGGGCATAGTTGATATTATCCAGGGGAGGGTGACTTGTGTGTTAAATGCTATTTTCTGAAACAGTTCTTGAATTCTGATTCAGAGACATATATGACAGAACAGATACTTAAATGTAATTGCTTACCTACACAGCTTGGTACTGTGTCATTCCACTGAGCTAAGGCATTAGGAACAGATTGACACCGGATAGCTTTTGAGCCTTGTAGCAGATAGCCAGGACTGCACTCAAATCGAACAACGGAGCCTGCTGAAAACTCAGAGCCGATTCTCCTTCCGTACCTAGGCTCTGGCACTGAGCTACATTGTGTATCACTTGTGCGTGGAACAGCTACATAAAGAGAGAAAGAAGAAAACAAAAAAAGAAGCTGTGAATCCAAATTACATCATCTAAAAAAGCAAAGTGAACATTGGAAATGCCCATTATTTAATGGGTTTAACTGGTCTAATGATATCATGGCTGATAGCCGGGTTGTGGTTTCAGGCTGTACAGTCATGTGACTCTCATGGCATCTTGAAGAGCAATCAGTTTTAGAAGTGTGTCCTTAGTGACAAGAGGATGCATGGGCCACTGTGCCTTTAGAAATGCTCTCTTTGTCATGGAGGGCCATGGCGTATGTGTCTAACAGTCACTCAGCAGCACAACCTCACAAGCATCTCTGGCCCAAAGCTGTTGTCAGTCTTTCAAGTATCTTTGAGAACAGGTGTTACATGCTCCTTTCACTGGTGGAAGCTCTGGCATGGGAAAGGTTCTTAATTCCAGATTCACAGGAAATTTTGTGAGAAGCACATGATAGCTCATGACCTTCGCTCACAGAGGTCATCACTATAGCCCACTGCTAGCTAAAATTTTTGCATTACATGTGTCTAAACCATTCTTATCTTTGTAAGAGGCTGTATGACCTAACTAAAATTTCACTGTTACCGAAGAATTCTCATTCACAGTATGGAAGAAACTCTTGTTCAGCCTTTTACAGGAATAGTACCTTTTAATTTATTTTTTCACCCACTCTCTCACAAGGGAGAAAGCTTCAGAAGAAAAATTCATAAGAAAATCCTTGCTCAGATCCTCCTCACCTGGAGTCTATATCTGGAGAATCCTTAAAACAGTTGTATGAAGGTAAAGAACACTTCTTGAGAATCAGATTAAAGAACACCCTATAATCGTCAGTAATCACAGTTGGAAATTCACATACATGCATATGTAATGCAAACAGATTTTTCTGTGTAACTGGTACTTCCCACACCTCTCAAAGGATGTCAAATCATCTGGTTTCACAACAATATTGCCTCATGAAAGTATTATCCTGTGAGCAAGCTATCTCTGCCATAATAGAAAATGTAGAGACTGTTTACCAAAACTCTTAAATTAGTCAATGTAACAGAAGTGCTGCTATGTGCTTCCCTACAGAATGAAAGCCACCATTTTACTGAAAACAGCCAGCGAGTTAAACAGCCATGGCAGCCACAAACAGCCAAGGCTGAAGCTGTGTCAGATTATTCTACTGTCATCAGAAAGCACCAAATCTCATGTTAAAATTGACATTTTACTCATTTTTCCACAGGTTTTACTAATAGGCTATAATGGTTACAGTTAGGTAAGAGATACTAAAGATGCAGAAATAAACCACGCCAGTCATTATAATAGGTCCCATTTTCTAATACCTGATATGTGATACCACATATGGAAAATAGTACTGTCTTAGTTCTGCTCTCTAATTACACTCAGCAGTAAGTGTGTGCATACGTATTTTATTTTTGCTGCAGATTAGACCAACTTCATTGTCAGCATCACATTCCTCTTTTATTGTTGTTCCCTGTGCTGGTTTGATGCTAATTGGAATATTTTAATAGAGAAAATTACACTATAGGCTGTGAAAGGAAAACATGGTGATGTCTAGTTCACTCATATGCTTGCTGAGATGTTTAGGAAAAGAACCAAGAACATTAGATAACACAGTCTGTCTCTCTCTGGGGGCACAGTATCTCGGGTGGTCTAGCTTCTGGCTCCTGTTTGCTGATTAATCTTCATTAACCACTTTTCTTCTAACCCCCCTGGCTGATCCTCCAAACTCACCTTGCGTGTAAGGCAAACCTTGGGGTAACTTGTAGGGGTGGGGAGAAGATGGAAGGGTGGTTGGGAGCCCCTCCTGGGGTCTCTGATTTCTGGGAGGGGTGTTGTGTTTCTGTATTCCCTTTAACTTGTATATTTCTGTAACTATTCCTGTATATAGTGTATAGATCTGCTAGTACATTGTGCTGAGCTGAGCTTCATTCCTTAACTTCCAGTCGGTTGAGTTCTAGTCTGGGTCATTTTACAAAGTATGCGGGGTGAGGAACTCCCAAACCATCACATTCCCCTTTGTCTTTCTTCTGCAGTCTTTCCTCATTACAGTATGCCAAATTTCTCTATAGCCCTCTTAAAAATCTCATTGGACCTCATAAACTAATTCATGTATTTCTATGGCAGAGCAAGTAAAGGAAGATTTTGAGTGGTAGAAAAGATCATAACTTTGCTTTTTAGAGAAAGAATTCAGGTATATGAAATACATCCTATTGTTTCTTAGGTAATGTAATTGCAGTAAAACAAGCATGAAACCAATTTGAAAACAATATAATTCCTTATCTTCTTAAATATAATTAAATCTAGCATATTTCAACATACCTGACTCTTACATACTGAAAGATTCGATATTCATTTCATCTGAAACAAATGCCCTTTTCCTCATGTATGAAATACAAAGAAACGTGGTTATCTGGGAAACAGTAGTGAAGGTACACATGACATATGCAGCTAAACCCAAGTTTTTGAGAAAGTAGCACCGAAATAAACATTAAATCTGAATCAAAAACTACAAAACTTATCTGTTCCTTGCTCAAAAAAGAATGTGCAATAACCTAAGCAATAACTTTTTCCCCTCTAGCCTTCCTTCTAGGGTTTGCCTATAGTGTTGGCAAACTAAACTTCTCAAGCTGTATCGCAGAGACATTCCATTTTCTATAGTAATTATCCTTCATCTTTTACTAAATGTTTCATACTGCTGTGAAATAAAATTGAAATCAGCCCAGTGGAAAAGTGAACAAGGAAGGTCAATTTGGAATAGAGGGCAATAAATAATATGATTGACTTTGCAGACCAGATTACTGTGTTCATTGTGAAAGTGGATGCTATTCTCTGAACTATATAAAAGGTTAGCAAGTATGTGGTTGTTGGAAATCTAAAAAAAAATATAGACCTTATTAAATACCATTAAGTTGTTAATCAATTTATGTATACATATGTGCATTAAAGCTCTTAAGATACATTTAAAATGTATTTTAAAAGTTGTATGATTCTCCTCAGATGAACCAAGTGGTTTTGCCTGACTCAGTTTCTGCTACTCTAGAAACCATAGAATTGTTATAATCTATTTCTTACAGTACCTAAAAAATAAATGTCGTTCAAATAACTGGCTGAAATGAGGCTCTCCCGAAGGCGCAGCAGTATATAAGTGTGTGTATGTATATATACACAGAGAGCTAATATAATTGAGCTCTTGTACCACTATAAATTCTTTAAAAGTAGCCAAAAAAATAACTAAACAGTTTAGACATATGAAAACCAAATAAAATAGGACAGCAAGATGTCATTCATATGCAAATGGATGATAAGAACTCAAATGTTGACAACTTATTCCAGAATTTCATATTGCCTTTTTTTTGCGTGTGTGTGGGTGTGTGATTAATTGTGCATTTTAAATTTAAATGCACGTGATGCTTTTGATATGTAAGAAGGGCAGGTACTCATATCTTGAGTTATATTCAAAGCAGAGTGTTCAGTCATGATGATACCTTTCTATACACACAGAAGACACAAAGATAGCTTATGACCTTATGAATGTAGTTCATAAGTTAGCTTATGAACAACATTCAGAGGACTTTGAACAGTTCCAACAAGCTCCTTACAGCTATGGAAATACTGTTGTGTGCTCGTTTGAGGTTAATTGGACTATTTTAATAGAGAAAATGACACTATAGTCTGTGAAAGGAAAACATGGTGATGTCTAGTTCACTCATATGCTTGCTGAGATGTTTGGGAAAAATAACTCAAAACATAGACAAGGCATTCGCAGTCTCTCTCTCTGGGGGCACAGTATCTCGGGCGGTCTAGCCTCTGGTTCCTCTTTGCTGATTAATCTTCACTAACCACTTTTCTTCTAACCCCCCTGGCCAATCCTCCTAATTCACCTTGTGCATAAGGCAAACCTTGGGGTAAGGTGTAGGGGTGGGGAGAAAGTGGAAGGGTGGTTGGGAGCCCCTTCTGGGGTCTCTGATTTGTGGAAGGGGTGTTGTGTTGCTGTACTACCTTTAACTTGTGCATTTCTGTAACTATTCCTGTATATAGTGTATATATCTGCTTGTACATTGTGCTGAGCTGTAAACAGAGCTTCAGTCCTTAACTTCCAGCCAGCAAGAGCTCTAGTCTGGGTCATTTTACAAAGTGTGGGGGGCGGGGAACTCCCAAACCATCACATCTTGAGTTGAAACAGTTTTTTCCATTAATTTACGGTACCAAATCATGATTATGCTCTAATGTAAGAAATAAAAGTTATTAACAAAAAATAATATTTTATATTAAACTATCCAAAACTCTTTTACACTTCATTTTAGTGAACCTGAAAAGCTAGTATACAATAAACAACAGTGTTCAAAGATTGTCTAGATAAGTTTATTGACTGTGTATGCAATACATCTAGCGAACTGCCCTAGTCTGCGAAGTCTGTTTGGGACTGCATTTATCGCCTGTAAGCAATGAACTTATAAGCAGTGCTCCCTGTGTTACCAGACTGCATTCTCCAAAACACCTGCATCAATTTAGTGTACTAAGCTGCCTAACAGCATTCTAACAGACTTGGGCATGCTGTCTCATTCCTGCATTTTGACTGCAGTATGCAGAGATGTATATAATATCTCCTGACACTCAGCTGTCAGGAAGACACCTGCAAGTCTTACATCTGCCACCCACTGTGCAATACTGAAACTGCCTTATTGTCTCTGTTGTACCAATTTTTCCTCCAAGCTTTTCAGGAAGATAGAATTTTTAAAACTTTGAACAAAAACTCTTGAACACTCAAGTGGGAGTACTGAGAAATACTAATGCAGTTAAGCAAACTCATCAAAACATTGAACTGAGCTACAGAAGTTCATGAAATAAGCTTTTACACTTTTACCCTTTCTTTAGAGTATTACATTGAGGAACAGTGTGTGACAGAATCCAAACTAACTTTATTCAAGCTGTCTGAAACTGTAGATGTTAAATCAAGTTGAAGCACAGCTATATTGTTATATGTAGACTACATGTACAAATTATGCAGTACAACTTTAAGTATTGGATTTTTTTTTTTTTTTTTTTTCTGGCTTTCACAGTCCTCAGCATGTACTTCTGAAGGCTGAGGAGTATATGAACAGTCAGTAGTAAGGGAGCAACAGATTGCAGACTACTGAGAGAAGTGAATATATTCAAGTCTGTGGAGCCAGATAGGATTGACCAGAGACAGCTGCCATTATGAAGCCAGACTGCCATCAGAAGTACTTGATGTCTAGGAAAATATTACAACTATACCTGTATTTAAAGAGGTACTCTAAGACTGTGGAAGAGTTTAAAAAAATACACTCAGTGAGACTGGCAATGGCATCTTTCACCAAAAGCAGATGTGTTTACCTTGATAAACAAAGTGGAACCCCCTGGCTGATGCCCCACTCTTAGCACTGAATCGCAGAAGAATTTGATTAGATGTAGCCAAAGGCAATGTCTCTCCTACAAATGAAAACAGAAAATAAATACACAAAACAGAAACAATAGTTACAGCTCTTTGTACATAATCAAATATACTGTTAAAATACTCAGTTTTATGTTTTTCCCTATAGTTAAATATAAGTAACTGTGTATAAAATTAAAATTCTATTAGAAGTTTGAAAGTTTGGCAGAATAAGCATTTCATGATTAAACAACACAACCTTTGGTGCAACATTTGGTGCAGCTGATGGAACTAGAGCTCTGATAAACTACTTGTCTGGGGAGTGGAAAAAAATTTGGTTAACATTTTTTCTGTGACTAAGAATTTTACCTTGCCTTGCAAAACACATTATTCAATTACAAGTATTTGAAAAATGCCACAAGGTATCTTGATATGACAATTACCATTTCAAAATTGAAACTAAAATGAGAGAGAATGGATACATAGTTCATGTTATGTAGTTGCTTCAATAAAATATATGGTCACAGATGAACTATATTACATTTTTAACTTTCTAATAGCATTAATTGTTTTTTATATATATTGACTTGAGGACTAATAAATAAGTTGGGGGTTTTTTTCCCTTTCCTGAGATACATATCTATAGTCATGATACAAGTTCAGTAATGAATCTCTACAGACAAAATTGGAGTACTTCTCCATGCAAGGATGCCACTTTACATGATAACTGTGCTCATTCTCATTGGATTCTAACAACATGTATATTAGGAAATTCCTCCGAAATGAATGATGAAGCATTAATTTAAAACATCTCAGATTAATGGGTAAAAAGGACTTTTTTTTTTCCCGTAGTTTTGTCTTATTGTAACTAGCAATTCCTTGTAACAGAATCTTATCCTAAATCAATGTAAAGCACAAGTTTAGATTCCCTTGAATCATGTTCAAATGCCTGCTGTGAAAATAGACACTAATGTCAACTTTTTTATGTTTGATGTACCAAAACTGGGTGCTTGTGTAAATCTTGACAGTATTTAAACAATTTTTAAAAATCAGATTACAAATTCCCATTTTGACAAAAAAAAAAAAAAGCTAGGATTCACCAGAGGAAAAAGAGGAGTTGAATTTTTCTGTAAGTCGAATAGATGTGTTACATTCTTTTAACTTCAAATATTTCTACAATTATGTAAAGCAAACAAGCCATAGAAAGTCTTGGATTATAACAATCTTAAAATCACATATAAACTGACCTAAACACCAAGAGGGCATGACAAAACACATTAATAGCTGCAGAAATATATTTATGTATCATCCACTCAAGATGAAAATAGTCATTGCATACGCATACACTTGAATTTCTGGCAATGTTGAAATCCATGTAAGTTTAATTATGATTTCACAGGGTCAACATCTTGCAATACTTACCTGAATGCAACAGATGGTCTCTTTTCAGTATAACTGCATGTTTGTATATAGATAATTGCATTTTGTGAATACTAGTAATTTGTGTTTAAATTAGACATTCAAAAAATGTAGATGTGTAATTCACAGTTTAGGGGTAGAGAAGATAATTATACCATCTAATTTGCCCTCTTACATAAAGATCCGAGAAATCCGTTCCATTATTTCTGCACTCATCCCAGTGCCTAAACCATAGTTTCCCAAAAAATGTCTTGATTCAAAGATCTGAAGGGTCTTGCATTTCCATTGGCGTTACGTTCCAGTGACTTTATTGATATATTTCCAAATGAAATTCATAACACAATTCTGTTTTTCTTTCCCATGCTGAGCTGTGTAAGAATTGTATACTACTTTATTACGTACCTGAGTGGGATCCAGACAGTGAACTAAGAAGTCTAGCCTGAGAGTTTTCTCCATCAAATAATTCTGCCACATCATTCAAAGCTGTCTGAAAATAGGCAAACTGTCCAAATACAACTACATTTTTTTAAAAAGAAAAAGAGAGAACGAGAAAGAGAGAGAAATTAGAGATGATCGAACAAGAAACAAGTCTTTAAAAAGAAGTTTAATGAGATATTTTCACTTGCCTTAGAAGTGGCTTACTACATGAATCCCTTACAAGTTAATTAGTTATCTACCATGATAAAACAGCTGCATCAAACATAACTAATAACAACCTGATGTGGTTTTAGTTTTTTTAGTTTAAAAATTAAATTAATCTTTCCCTAAATGTGTACTCTTCAGTCAAACAAGTCTTATTCCTTCCTGCACAGGTACCTATGAGAGTAAGAAAATGGAAGACCTAAAAAGGAAAGTTTTAAAATAAAATTCTGAACATTAGCAACTAATAATCTGCTGTCACAGATTATTAGTTGGTTATCCATCTTTAACCTGGGGAAGATATTTTAAAATGGATTTGACTATGTTTGTAACTTTGTATCAGTACTTTCCAGAAAGAATATAGTAACCAATCAAATATTAAAATATCAACGTGCAACAAGTTTTGATGTATTGTTACACTCAATTTGCAATTTAGTTGTAAGTAAGGTGTATTAACAAATAAATCATCTAATTATACAATACATCTCAGTAATTCTTGCATTCTATATAACTAATAAGAAAAAAACCAGTAACTACATCTTATTAAAGCAAGAATAAATTAAAAATTAAATAACGAATACGAAATACTCTTACACTTTCCCATAGTACAAATTTCAGGAGTTTGTTTTCCTCCTATCCCTAAAACATTGATGAATTTTTTTATATGGTATTATTTTAAAAAATAGAATAATTAAAATATATTTAGTTTTATAATAATTTAAACATGATTGTTGAAAGTATCTACTCTGAAAATACAATTTTCTGAGTGAATGCTTCTGAAACATAGGAATTGATTAAATTAGAATTGATTTTATTACTAAACAGTGAACATTGAGCTCATCTCAAATAATTATTAATAGTAAGTATAGTAACAAAATACTAGTAATCAAGAGTTCAGTACTAGAATGACATTATGAATTACTATTAGCAGGTGTAATAAGGTTTTCACAATCTCTAAATCTCTAACTGCTTCTCTCAGCAGCTTTCCAAATCCTTTAGTGAAAAAAAGTTGCTAAATCTTTACATGTTTGTTGTACACTGAAACTACAAAACAAACTAAGGTGCTTTGTATTCAGTGTTTTGGAAGGTAAGTAGTAAAATGCCTCTTACTGCATTCACCATGCCCTGAATACAACTGCACCTTCTTTTTTTTTTTTTTTTTTTTTTTTTTTCNTTTTATGGTTTCTTTTTCATGAGTAATTCTGGTACTTTTATGTAAAACAGCCTTCTTACCATTCCACCGTACTTGTTATGTGTGATCCTACTCATCTTTGTTAAAACACGAAAAGAGAAAAGTTAAAATAGAAGAGGACCCTTGGTGCTTGTTCTTTGACAACTTATTTTAATCTGCAGAGAGCCTGAATGACTGATTGTTGTACAATGGTGAATGACACAATTCATGGAAGTATTCAGAATATGCTTGGACAGTAGACACAAATGGCTGAGCTGAAATCTACTGTTTAGCGAGAATTAATTCCCCTAGAATCAATTAGCAATATACTGAAAATCTAAGGTCAACATTACACATAAAGGATGTCTAAACAGTAGAACAATGATTAAGGATTGATAAATCAGTAGAAGAATTTCTTACCAAATTCTTTAGGTACAGTTATTGAATAATAGCAAGTCTGCCCAGCAGTGTAATTATGAGGATAACTTGGTGATAAAACCACTCCCTCTGTTCCAGTGTACTGCCCTCCACATGGTGCTAGAAACAAACCAGAAAGAAACATGTTCTATTAATTACAGTTGTCTGTATTAGTTCAGTCTGAAAATGGAAATAAATGAATTAAAATTGACTATTTAGCAAATTTTTTTTTTGTTTAGTTTTCTTATAATAACAAAACTAATAGTTCTTTCTCAGGACATATAGTAAAATCTGTTAAAAAAAAGAATATATATGAGTTTTACTTGACCATTCATATAGAGCTGGAAGTATAAATTATTTAGTTGAAAGAAACTGAAAACACTGATTTTGAGTGTTTTGTTGTTCGGGGATTTTTTTTTTGTGTGTTGTTTTTCTGGTTGCCCCCCC
>VWZE01009692.1:72102-95418 GCA_013396675.1 Eubucco bourcierii
CCCCCCCTTTTTTTTTTTTTCCATGAATATATCATAGAATCATAATATATTCATGGTGGGAAGGGACCTCAAAACATCATCAGGTCCAGCCCCTCCGCCAGAGTAGGATAACCTAGAGCAGATTACACTGGAATGCATCCAGATGATTCTTGAATATCTCCAGAGAGGGAAACTCCACAACCTCCCTGGGCAGCTGGTTCTAGCGTTCTGTCACCCTCACAGTGAAAAAATTCTTCCTCAGGTTCACATGGATCTTCTTATGATTCTATATATGGCATATATAGCCATGTATATGTCTACATCTTTCTATTCATTTAAGCAAACAAACAAACAAAAAGCGCACCAAAAAAACCCCAAAAAACTAACTCAGAAACCCTTCTACCCCCATGGTATTGCATATATAAATGACACAACAGAGTTACCTTGGGTCTCAGAAGAACACATAGATATGCTAACAGTAGCCCGCACAGAATGTCGCATGCTTTCACAGGGGTGTATCGCAGTTTAACTATATTGAGATACTCAGTCTTTCAGTCAGCAGTTTCTGTTTCTTTAGACATTCAGTGCTTTTTAGAATAGATATTACAAAGCATCTCAATGCTGCATTGATTTTCACCAGAAAATTAGTTTTCAGCAGAAAATCAAAATGTCTCAGAGCTATAGCTAATTTAACTTCTATCTCTTGCTTCAGCACTTTTGTTGTATGAATATAGAATATTTTTTAAATTAAAAAACAAGTTATATATAGCATTGTCAATAAAGTACTAAATAATTTATGTTTTAAAATGCACTCCTGTAATTTTTTTTTATTTTAACTGTCACTTGGGTGGTCCTCAAAATTAATTCCATCTGAGATACTGATGTCTATTTTGTTTCTACATAGATATTGTTTTAGGAGCTCTCTCTGTCTGTTCTAGATCTCTATTTCTGGGTGTTAAAAATGGAGGATTATTATTATAAACAGACAGAGAATCATTATGGTTGAAAAAGAGCTTTAAGATCTTCAAGTCCAATCACTATCTAACCCTACCAGGCCCACTACTACACCACACACAAGCACCCTATCTAGATAGTTTTTTAAAAATATATGTTGATTGAAGAATTTAGGTATTTTTAAAAAAACAGTTAAAGTAAAATATTATTGACTATGATGCATTCCAAAGATCATGCCATTATACTTTTTATTTTTTAACTTTTTTTTTTTTTTTTTTAATATATAGAAGCAATATGTGTAGAAGTAGTAGGAACAGTCTAAGGCACTAAGAAACTCTGAATTCACTGGGTGACAAGGGAAATGGTAAGAAAACAGTACATACCATTACAATACGGTAATGCTCTGTCCCATGCTGGTTTTCCATCTGTACCAATTACACATGTTATAGTAGAAGGATCAATAATCTTATATCCAGAATCACACTGGTAAGCAATAGTTGAACCAAGCTTAAAGTCTGTTCCAATTCTTGTTCCATTCATGATATTTCCAGGATCAAAACAAGCTTCCCGTGGTTTTTCTGTTAACATGAATTAATGTAAATTTATACACTTTTAGAATTACAGCAATTAAACAAATACTTTTTTTCCCCCCACAGTTAGTTTACATTTTTCAAAGCTACTAAAATATTATTCTTGTTTCTGTCTGCTTGATCAAGATCATTTCCTCTGCATCAGATTGGTTATACGTCCAAGGAAATGTTACCCATTTTTAAGTAATATCCAATTTAAACCTCTGGTGCAACTTGAGGTAATTTCTTATTTTCCTAACATTTGCTACTTCAGAGAAGAGACTTATGTCCACATGATTATAACCTCGTTTCAGGTTGCAGACAGCAATGAGGCCTCTCCTCAGCCTCCTTATCTCCAGACTAAGAAAAAATCCAGTTCCGTCAAGCGGTCTTCATAAGACCTGTGCTCTAGAGCTTTCATTAGCTTCATTGCTCTCCTTTGGACACATTTCAGCACTTCAGGGTCCTTGGGGCCCAAAACTAAACACAGTATTTGAAATAAAGGCTCCCCAGTACACTGCACAGGGCACAATCCCTTTCCTAGTCCTTCTTTCCACCCCCTTTCTGATACAGGCCAAGATGCTGTTTGCCTTCTTGGCTACTTGGGCACACTGCTGGCTCATATTCAGCTCCTGTTGACCACCACTCCTCGGTCCTTTTCTCTAGGCAGTTTTCCAGCCACTCTGCCCCAAAACTGTAGCAATGCATGAGGTTGTTGTGACCCAAGTGCAGGACATGGAAACTGGCCATGCTGAACCTTATCCATTTGAACCCTACTGATGGAAAACAGTTTGACAAATCTCAGAAGAGATGACAATGAAACTAGGGATTAGTATCTGCAACCAGATAAGAAATCGGCATTTGAAGAGAGTGTATGTCTTTAATAGACAGTGAAACTCATTCTCTGGCTAGTAAGAGGTATCCCTGTAGAAAAAAAAAAAGACAAACACTGATGTGCAGCAGTTGCTACAAAAATGCATAAGGAGATTCAATAACAAAGTGGAAAGAAAAATGTATTGGTATGTACCAAAGAAGCAGCAGCAGCAGTCATGTATTCTAATTGGGTGAGACAATTCCATTATTCTACAACACTTTTCCAAATGCTGCTTTTGATTTGACTCTTTTATCTCTACTTTTTTTCTCTGGAAGATGAAAATATGCATAAGTAATGTGAAAGAGATTTCTTGAAAGAGGATTTCTGTGTTCCCCCACACATTTACAGAAAACAGTTTTAAAAACCTACATCATTGTAGGTTTTTTTGGCAGTTCTTTATAAATACATCTAGAAGAAAATAGATTTAAGTCGCAATAAATACTAAATAACATTTCTTTCCTTTTATGTTTGCAAAGATTATGGTGAAAACAGTACCTTTATAGTCAATTGCAAATCCTGACATTCCAACGGAAGCATCACTGCGAAAAGCCAGGAAAAGACTGTTACCACTGCTTTCTATTCTTTCGGGAGCCTGTGAGCCTTGAAAACTGCCAATTAGAGGACTGTTGGAATCTTCCCCTTCATAAATATGTAGGAAATCATAACTGGGTTCCATATTGAAACTGAAAACAAAGGAAAAAAGATAATTAATTTCTTTTTTCATGAGTTAAACACTACTTTTACTGTGGCTTCCAATCTTCTGCCTAACACATTTTCTTCTCCAGAAATAAAAGTACTTTACAACACGATTCATGGTGAAAATGTATTGACTTCCAATGGACTTCTCTTTACAATTGATTTGAACACCATTAGCTTTCCAAAAGACCTACTATCAGGTCATCATGCAGGCTCTGTCTAGAGTCAAGGAAAAAGAAGCACGTCCTCCCATGATCTTGAACACCTTTCTCAAGATGGAATGAGGCCTTGAGTAACCTGTACTAGTGGTAGGTGTCCCTGCCTATGGCAGGGGGGTTGGAACTAGATGATCCTTGAGGTCCCTTCCAGCCTTACCATTCTATGATTCTATGAATAAAATGCTACAGAAAGTCTGACTGTTACCAGTGACCACAGGAATGATCCAGACAACTAGTTTAAGATAGAAGTCCACATAAACTAGGTGGTAATAATATAACCATTTAAAATATAAATCTATGATTTTACAAACAAGATGTTTCTATATGGAAGAACTACTATCCTGGAACCTGCCTTTGTTCATACCCAAATTATGATGTTTTAAAGTGAATTATGATATATTAAAGTGAATTACAATTACTCTCACTAAACTGTCTATACTTTGCCATACTTGGTGAGTCAGAATTCAGTCCTGCAGAAGGGGAACCCAGGCTGCTAACTGACAACAGGCTCAAAGAGTCAGTAGTGTGCCCCAACAGCCAAGAGAACAAACTATTGTACAAGCCATGTTCTGAGTTGTACCAAACACAACACAACCAACCAGTCAAAAGGGATGATTATGTTCCTGCACTCAGCCCTGAAGTGGCCTCATCTTGAGTCCTACGTGTATTCTTGGGCTCCACATAAGAAAGATGTGGAAGTTCTTGAATGCATCCAGGAGACAGCACATACTCTGGACTGCAATTATTTATAATAATTTACAATTATTTGTACTGGAAGTATAGCATAAAATGCTATTTTTTCTTTTTTTATATTGCTTATACTTGTAGTCCTTAAAACAGAATTCAGAGACAAACCCAAATACTGAGTAATTGTAAGTTTCTTTTACCTTACTTGAAATGGAGCATTAGAACTGATTAAATTATGAATTAATTTAATTTAATTTAATTAAATTGCATGAGACATTATCTAGACAACTTTTATCTCTTGGCTAAGTAGACCATTTTTTCTCCCATGACTTACATGTTCCAAAGAACACATATTTACCATGCATTTGTAAAAACCTGTAAGAACTAAGTCACAAGTAGGGTTTCCGCTGTATTTCAAGTTTCTTCTATAAGGTACAACTACATAAATCAAGCATTTGTGTGAAACAACATTGTTTTTCATGGATTTTTATTCCATACATCACTGAAAGTTTTGTTGCTTAGGAATGTATTAAATATAAAAGGTGCCATACAACTATATTTTTCTCTTTATGTTATTTGGAAGCAATCATATAGCACATATTAGATGAATGCTCCAGGACTGATCCAAAGAATATAATTAGAAGCTTTACAAAGTGATATATGATGTCATTTTTTGATGTGACATTTAAAATCCTTTTAAACAGAGGCATTCATTTAGAAACAGTACCTTTTGAATATCAAAGCAATGACAAAGTCAGGGTTTACTTTTATTCTCCAGTCACATTCTTTCCCAGGAGGATAAGGCTGTGGATAGTTAGGTGATAAAATAACTCCTGCTGGGCCTGTCAGGTTTCCTCCACATGCAGCTGTCACAGTGTAAAAAGAAACAGGCATATGATCAAATCCTAAAATCACAAGTACATATCAGCTATTAAATAGGACTAAATTGACTTCTATATTTATTAAAAGCAACAATAATTTAGAAAAAAGAAACACCCAAACCAAAGGGGAAAAAAAACAAACCAAAACCAAACTGAAACACAAACCCACAACCACACAGATTTTTCCCACTTCCAGTTAGCAAAGATTTTTGTATCTTAAAAAAAAAAGAAAAAAAGAAAAAAAGAACAAGAAAAACTGTTTCTCCAGGCGTAAAAAATGTGAAGTTAAATAGGAAATCTTGTATATTCCTGCTATTACTCAATCCTGCATTTATCAAGCTAAAGTATTTCTTACAGCTGAAAGTACTGTTAAGAACTAGGAAAGCTCAAAAGCAGGATTCAGGAAACAGTTTCTTTTGACTGCAAATGTAGATCTGGTATAGGTGGTCCTGCTCTGGCAGTGGGGGTTGGACTACATGATCTTTCCAGGTCCCTTCCAGCCCCTGACATTCTGTGATTCTGTGTGATTCTGTGATAAAACTGTTCAAACCACTCAGTGAAGGTGTCAGCCAAATAAGAATTGAAATATGTTTATTTAGTTACCATAGATGGAATGCTACCATTAAACAGGTAAGGAATACAACTTCCAAAGACGATAATCACTCAGAAGTCTACCTTAAAAAATAGTAGTCAACACAGGTTGCATTTAAATCACCAAGTCATGCAGCAACATGTTTGTAGTGCAAAACAGTTGGTACTGGAATCTGCATTAAATGTGCTAAAGAAGGATTTTTTTCAGGCCATTTATCATCTGGTCCAATTGATTACACGCTAGCTGATGACTGGAGTACATCAGATGCAAACACAGAACACATCTTGCAATTTTGTTTTGTTCAAGAGCTCAAAGAAAATTCAAAATCATGAACTAAAGTGTGAACAAACAAATTTACTTGGAAATCATGCTCCCAACCCAAATGGAAACATTAAGAGGTTTCCCTTGTTTTATTTATGAAAACAAATAAAACTTTATATTCCCCCTTCCACTACTTATTTGTTTACTTAAACTGTTAATTTAAGTATTTATTTTACATAAATATGTAAATACATAAGATTTATGTATCTGGGGTGTTTTTGTGTCTACAGTCTTCGTATTTTAGTAATTACAACACAACACAACAAGGTTGTGGGGTTTCTGTGTTTTGTTTAATTCTTTTGGGTTTTATTCACAAATAACCATTCCAGGAAATTTTTCACATGCCTTATGTGTGCTTCTGATTCACCTTGAGATAACCACAACTAAAGTTATAAATACAAACAGTAAAAAAGCCATAAAACAATCAGGAATGTTCAAACTACTGCATCATGAGGTTATTAAGTATAATTTTTCATTTGTAAGTCAGGATACTGAAATAAAGATTTCACAGTAATATTTAAAATTACATATAATGGCTTTATAGAACTCTTAAGGCTTCTAATATTGTCATGTCTACAGTAAAGATTGTTTTAATCTGCTTTCTCCATCAAAGTCACTTTGAGCACAGAGTAGAATAACAATAACTACATAAGTTGTGCCCAAAGGTACTCTCTCTCTCTGTCCTTCTTTATATCCTTCTTCCTTTTGTATCTTGTTGTCCGTTGGTTCTGTTTTGGATTTTTTTTGTGTTTGTTTGTTTTTTTTTTTCCTAGACTGTAAAGAAATACAGAGTGCAATTGGTGTTTACAGAAAGAGTGTGCAACTTCTAGAACTTTAGGTATCAGTTTGTTTTTTTTTAATTTAAATATTTTATTTTGTGAATAATCCAAATATTTTAATTTTTTTTTCTGTACAGATGTTTACACATTGCACAGAAGGTATCAGAATCACAGAATCATGGAAGATTAGAAATTGGAAGGGACCTCCAGTGATCATCGAGTCCAACCTGCCTGCCAAAGCAGGATCACCTAAGAGAGGAAGACAATTTTGACATTATATGATGCTCCAGTTCTTTTCACTAAATGATACGGATATCTTGAATCCTTCCCAAACTTTTTGAGATAACTGAAAACACTTTAGAGAAACTGAGGTACTGCAACTGTTTGGGGATTTTAAATTTTGGAAAGAGCTTCTCCAAATGGGTTTTTAGAGAGAACAAGCATTATGTTTACTCTAGTGTTATTAGAATACATTGTATCTGGGTTTGAGAATCATTAAAATAAGTCTTAATTTAATTATAAATCAATGGGTGAAAACTCATAAATATAAAAAAAAAAAATACTGTGCCTACTTTTTCACAGATGTGGATTAATCTTAGGAGAACCCCACCGATTACCTTAAAATACATTCTGGCAAGACTTTTAAGCCTGTGCTTACTACCCTATCTACCAGAACCTCAGAGAAACCTTTATGCCACACAGGACTATGGAAACAAGAACAAAAACCTTGTTTCAAAGAAGATTCTACCCTCTTCTGGTATTATGGAAATATATGTCATTTACTTCAACAGCATTGTCACTTGAACCCCCTTGTCTGCATGTAACTTTCCCAACAAGCATCCTGTTTCAGAAGAAAACAGCTTCCTAGTGATTTCACAGGATAGGCATTTCATCTACAGAAGAATTCAGAATTTTTTTCAAAATGACTCACAACTTATGCAACTAAATTATTAAAGAGAAGACCATTCTGATGAGATAATCTCAATGAGAAATTATTTTTTATCAAAATAATCTGTAGAGTGAGAAAATTGCATTTAAAAATAGTTTTCATGTTGAGATTTAGGCTATCAGTAACTTTAAGTAGCAAATAACAGTTCTGCTAGAAGCATCTCACACCAAAATGAGTATCATAGAGGCAGTTAGGTTGGAAAAGATCACTACTTATGCTCCTCATCCCTTAATCAGTTGTCTCAAATCTTTGATTTCTGGATTGCAGTAATCTTAAAAGACCAAAATTTTATCTAATTACCTATGCATGTAGGAGGATCAGGTTGCCAGAAGAAGCGGTTATTTAGTTGCACACATGTAATTTTAGCCTGCCCTTGGAGCTGATAACCAGGGTCACATTGAAAGGTGGTAGTATCTCCAGGCTCTCTGCTTTCTCCGTATCTAGTGCCATTCTGTGGTGTCCCAGGATCATTACAGGTTGATGCAATAGAAGCTATAAGAGAATGAAGTAAAAGTTTTAAGGCGTAGATAGTAAACTTCCATATTGACAAGCATAATATTTTGTGCAAGCATTCCAGCCAGAGGCAATATTATTTAGTCTTCAGTTAACACAGGAAGGCATTTTGTTTCTTTATTTTTATGAGAATCTGCCCACTGAGATAGATCATGATTACGTTGGCTTCCTGCCAGTTTCCTTAGTATAAAATACAGCCTCAGTGGAAATAAATACAAACTTTTTTTTTTTATTATTATTTTTGTGTATGTATAATCACTTAATGCATCAAAAGAGCAGTTACTTCTTTCCTCAATTTATATACTTTGATACCTTTATCACAATAGGGTAAGTATGTTAACGTAAAGAACACTGTTTTATAGTTTTAATATCCTGCAGCATGCAAACGCTATGTTTATGCACCTGGTTGAATCAAACAGCAGTTCGCCCATTTCAGAGGCAAGCAAACTTAAGCGTACCACTCAAACTGAATCTAAGCAAAGTATCTCACCCATTTTCAATCTCCTGAGTTTAGATATGGATTTTGCTTTGTAAAAAAATACATTAATTTAAACACCAATGTTAAATTGAACAGAACAATCAGTACTGGATGACTTAAAGCAAGTAATCATTCAGAAAGTGGATATAGAAATCTATATCCACTAAGAATTTGTGGAAGACACCGTCAACCTTCAGGTATTCACTGAAGGTGGATTCTCTGGAGGCTACTGTTCTTAAATCACTGAAAAACATCACTATGTTTCCCACCACTCCAGGTTGCTCCACCCAAACATGCCTGTTTCAAAAACCATAACACAACTGTGAGTAAAATCCAAAATAAGATATCACGAACCTCAGTCTCAGAATCACCACTAATGACACTGCTGTGTAAGTCCCACTACCAAGTTCATCATCTTCATTCAAATTTAAACTCAAATCCAGATTGAAGACACTTTTAAAAATCCTTCTACACTACACCCTTCTGCTCATCTCCAGTACTGCAAGCTAGAATCCTTGAAAATTTTATAACATGATTTTTTCTAATATGAACTATTTATATTTTCTTGTGCACTCATATATCAGACAACTGATTCATAAAAAAGTCTTTTCAAGGAGGAATTTTGCTCCGATACCTGTAAGACATGATCAGACTAATAAGGAGCATTCGGATAAAAAAACCAATGTAAAATAATGCAAGTATATATATCATTGTTAAAATTGTTTTTTACCACTCTGTTGGCTAATGAACTAATGCTATTGTTACTTACCATATTTGGCTACACCATTCTCCCATATTCCCTGGAAAAACAATGACTATGTTTTTCTGTATTTTGAGCCAAGTACTTTGGGTTTAGCATAGCCTTACAAATTCCAGGCCAAAAAAAAAAAAAAAAAAAAAAAAAAAAAAAAAAAAAAAAGAGTAAGAATGTAAAATACTATTTCTTTGTAATCCCTTTCTATTGTTTTAAATAGAAGGGAACAGTCTCTTCCTTGCCTCCTATAAGTGATGTGTGCCAGTGATAACAATCCATCCACTCTGCTCTATTTTTGTGAGAGGTTGTGAGAGGAAGTAAAAGACATGGCAGGTTTTCCAAGAGTGGTGGACCTTTTTCCACCAGAAGATACTACCATCTATCCAAGAATTCAAGTGATGGTTGTCACCACTAATGAGTACTGTAAGCACTCCTGAGGCATCACACTGACATTTTACCTGACATCCTGTATTAGTGAAGTTTACTAAATATATACTTGGTCACAGGAGAAGGAAAACATCATCATGACCTTAGAGAAATTATTTCTTATTTGGTAGACAATAACAGTTTTAAAATTTGGATCACTATAGTGCATATCTGTTAAAGAATTGTAATTCTTTAAAGTATCTAAGAGTGATGGCCATGTTGCCTACCGCATAGGTGTGGTGACCTCTAAGTATAAGGCAATTTCTGTCATTAGAAATTTTTTTTCAACAAACCTCTGAATAACTTAATTTTCTCCTTAAAAGGTTACGCAATATATAATCTCACAGCAAACAATATTTTTTCCCATTATGACTGTGTCAAAGGTGAACCAGTTATGGACTGACACCTTTTAATATTCATTTAATTGTTAATCTCTGTTTCTTGTATATAAAGTATTACATTTTAAAACCAGTCACAGTACCAATATATTCTTTACACTTATGTACTTTCATTCCTTCAGCCTTAGAAGCTTTTATGTATTCAAAACTAACAACCTTTTTATCATGCCAAATACACTTGATACTAATTAAATAAAACACCAGACATTTAAACACTGATGTGTCATCTAGTAATGTGAACACTGAGACAGACTGTCAGCTTTTCATCTTGTCTGTTTTCCAAGTTGTTTTACTTCTCAAGATTCCCAAGACATTCTGTAACCACTTGAAAATTACAAGTCTACTAAAGCTTTATTTGGTATAGACAAATACCTAAAGGATGTAGAAGTTATATTATATGCATGGACAAGTAATCCATGCATTTAAAATCACCAGTTCTTCTGCCATCACTCTTCTTTTAAAACAGGATCTTTTCTCAGCTACACTAAAGTACACCTACACTAAAGTATAGACGTGTGATAATGCATAGCTTACATGCTTATGAGAAAGGTCATGTTCATGCTATGATGCAACACTGCCATCTGCAATTTTAAAAAAGACCCAGTGAATTCAGAAACTAGAAATGGAACACAATTAAAACAAACTACATTTTAGTATCAAGGGTAGTAATCAAGCCAAATTCCATAGTTTTTAGAAATGACCAAGAATGGCAATGCCAGGAGAGGTGTTCTGAATTCCATTAAGATGTAAAAGAACTAAATCATTGCTTCTCAGTTCTTGCACATATGTTCTAAGCAGTAAGCTACATGGTAACACAGATTTCCCATCTCTTACTGTCTCATTTGCTTCAAGTGGAGCATGCTTCTGTGTACATAAAAGATTAAACCAGGGGTAAGTGTCAGAAGAATAGGCAGCTGGGAAAACCACAGAGTGCTAGGGAGTTCAGACCTCCATATATTGGCAGGCACTGCATTAAGTCTCTCTGATTTCAATTTAACAATCCAACAGAACCCCATTTTATACCTTATTTTGGATTTGGTCTCCCAAATAACATTTTCAAAGTTGATTTAAATCTTCACTTAAACTCATAGAAGACTGGTTTTGAGAATACAACACACTGCTTATTTGTATGTCTGTAGTCTTGTGAACAATATGTTAGACATGTGCCAAATTTATCTTTCAGATTAATTACATCTATTTTTTAATCAGTTTGTTTAGTCTTCAGTTTATTGTAGTTCAAGAAAAAAAAAAAACCCTTATCTTCATCAATGTAATTTTCACTATGTTCATGGTAAACAATCATATAAAACATTTGCTATTGTGTTGCAAATGCTCTATTTTTCCCCTGCTCCACGGGTCATAAAGACTTTTCAGGAGGCAAGGTTTATAAATCGCAGGCAAAGCACAAGCATCCTATGTTTAGTGCATCGTGCTTACATAATAGCTTTGAGAGGATCAACATATCAAAACCATGACATTTTACATAGGATTTGCAGTGATTTCACACTCAAAGATGTTTCATATATTCAGTGTCAGTTCTCTAAAAAGTATCTCACATAACATATATAAATGTACAGACTAAGGACTGAATGAATTGTATCAATCACATATTTCAAAGTCCTATACTGTCCCAGAATATAAAGAAAAGAAAATCACAAGCTAATGAAGCTTCTTTCTGTTAAGTCTGAAGTTTAAAAAGTCCAAAAAAACAAATAAAACACCAGATAAACTGAAACAAAAAAAATCACAAGTTTAGATATAATCATTAAAGTAACTTACAAGCCTTGTTTCTGCTTAGTTCCACTGACATTAAATTAAGAACTGCTATCCTATATGAGGTTGAGGATACCTTGTCCAGCCCATGAATGAGATGATGAATGGGAATGGTATGACATGAAACTGGTATTTTGAGCCCACAATACAATATTATAGCATCACAGAAAGCAAGTCTTGAGTAGCTAAACCTATGAAACCATATGAGAAACTCTGAATGCATCATTTAGTTAAGAGAAAAAATACAGTTCTCTTAAGTTACAACAGGTGAGTTAAAGACTGTAGGGGCAGAACTATATTAGGTATTGTGAAAATAAGGTTGAGTTCTCTGTACCAATGATAATGTCTTGCAACTGACAGTGCTGTTCTCATCATCTGCCACTTCTATTGCCTTTGTTAAATATCAAGTAAACAAATTATAAAACTAGATATAAAGAAGTTCTTGAAAGAAAAAGCTTAAGGTGAAGAAATGGACTGTCCACTACCATAGGATCTAGGTACTTTCAGAAGTCTAGAACAGTCAAAGATTAAACATTCAGGACAAGACCGATCTGTTCCAGTGTAGGTGGTGCACAGGACTGGAAGACATGAGCAAAGATTTATGGGTGATAAAAAGGCAATTTCAGTGCAAAATTTATCCACATAGGACAGAACTAAGTCAGGTTATAAAAGTTCTCTTTTTATAGTTAACTTAAGAAAGAAGTATTTTGCTGACCACAACTTTGTTTCTGTGGAATAAAGAACCCAAACCTCTACTTTTTTATACTCATCCTGTGTTCACTTTGTTTTGTGACCAGAAACAGCTGGTTGACATCCCTGGCTTGTTATACATAGTTTAAATGTATTTAACACCCAGAGCAAAGGTCAATTTTGTACAGTGAACTCCACTTTTTGTCCTTTTATGCATGATTAAATGGTAATTAAGTTTTAATGAAAAGCATTAGATTGATTACAATTAACATAATCACTCTTGTCAGTTCATGTCCTCGTGCTGTACATGCTGAGCTGAGTGGACAAGACAATGCACTTTTTAAAATGTTCAAACATTTTGTAAGCTTCAGCCACTTAAAATTTTCCATTAAAAATATCTCTAATTACATTTACAATCAACGATAACCAATTTATAGGTGATATTTTCTGATCTTCCTCGTAGTATCTTTTAACAGCACCTTTTTTTAGGGAGATGTGGTAAAGAAATTTCAGAGTGCAAAGTACGGAAAGTAATCAACAGGTTCACAGCACAACGAAACAACATTCTCCAGCTGAAGGTCAGCACTTCAATACTTTGCCTCTAAGCTGTTCATTTGACCTGATACTCTCAGATATACATCCTTTGTACGATTTCAGAAGTGGTTGTTTATTGATGCAGATACTCATCCCAATTTCATAGTCCAACACAGAAGCTGCAAGTGTAAGTAGTGCAGATTTTTGGAGGTGTTTTACAATCTTGTAAAATTCTACATCTGAATTTTGCTTCCTGGGTGTAATTAATTTTTAAATAAAATAGTGATTTATTTAAATAAAATAGTGAATTTTAAAAAGTGATTAATGAATACAGCACTTGAAAATCCTTCAGGTGGCACAAAGTCAAGAAACTTGAGCAGTTACCTTCATAGAACTTCTAATAAAACATCTGGAATTGTAAGATAAAAGTGTAAGCAACTTACTTCTTTTATTCACTGATTTACAAACTACTCAAGTAGTGAAATTTCAATATTCTGGGCATCTTTGCTACAAAGTGGCCTACAGTTTGAACACACATGATAAATCTAAACTATGCAAAGACCTTCACTTAGCCACAGATTTGTTAGTTTAAATCATTTACAGATAAAGGCCACAGTGGTCTGCTCATTGCCTCAATGAGATTAAATAAACTAAGCTTTGATCTTTAGATGAAAGAATTTACCATTTACTTTGACGAGTTCCTTAAATCATATTTTTGACTCCTTGCAATTAAAAAATTAATAAAACAGTCCATTTGTCAAGAAGCATGAATAAAACTGTAATATCATTTACCCTTTACTTGAGCTGAAGCATTCGGTTCTTGACCACTAATTCCAATTAATTCCAGTAAGACATAGTCTGCAATTGCCAGCATAATCACTGAGTACATATATCAGACATTTTGCTAAGATGACAAAATGAGATCTTCATCCTTAAAGCATTCAATTGTCGCCTACTTACTGTAAGTATCACTGAAGGTCAAAGACCCACTTGACAAATCTAATTGCTTAAGTATTTTCCTCATTTAAAAAATTGTGCATAAACTTTAAAATGTTTTCCTAGAACACAACATAAACCCTAACACAATAAACCCATTTTCACAAATACAAAATTTAGCTTTCTTTAAACAACACGAAATGCAGCATATTATATAGCACACTAGTAGAAAATTTTATGAGCATTTATTATCTTCTTGGTCTTTAGTTCATTTTGCATACTTTTAACTACCTAATGCTGATTAAAGAGTTTATGGTTAGGGGTACAACAATCAGAAAAATCAAGCAAAATGAAGCAAGCAGGTAAATGCAAAATGCATTACTTAGAGACTAGGAAACCAGCACATTCTACTTTCACAGTGGTTAAGGTCATAAAAACGATGCTTTGTACAAACAATGTTGCGAGAAAAAAAAGAAACCAGACAAACAACATCAAGTGTAAAAAACATTATTATGTAGCGCTGGTGGGAACATTTAAACCTATCACTGAAGAAAAAAATTTCTGTATGTACAAACCCATTTTGACTTGTTAAATAATGCTATTTACATCATGCTAGCCACACGGTTGCTATAAAAAAATTTTAAAACAATCAAAGTAATTGAAAGAATCCTCCCTAGTCACAGTTCTTTGCATAATTATATAAAACAATTAATTTTTTTTAAAGACTGAGGAAGCTGTATGATCAGAAAGTTAATATGTATAAAAATAACACATATAAATAGTACACATAATTATATTACTTGATATTTACAAAGTCTTTACATACTTGAAAACTGAATGGAGAAGCCTGATTTGCTGATGAAGAAATCACTGTCAAATTGCAACGTCAATGAGTTGAAAGTACTGTGAATATCCTCTGGAAGTGCTGAGCCACTCCATTCCTTGAGAAGTATGTTGCTGTCAATAGGCCCATCCCACACCTTCAAGATGTCATGAGCAACCTCAGTGTCAAAAACAATAAAATGCAGACTACAAAGAGAAAGTAGAAGCACTATATTACTCATTAAACACAATTACAAAAATCTCCATACAATCATTCCTTGTGCTGGTTTGAGGCTAATTGGAATATTCTAATGGAAAAAAAATATATATTATAGGCTGTGAAAAGAAAACAATGAAGATGTCCTCTTCATTCATAGGCTTGCTGAGACGTATAAGATCAAGAACACAACATAGATAAGACACTCACACTCTCTCACAGTCTCGATCTCTCTAGCTGCGGGTTTTGTCTGCTGGTCTCTCTGCAAACCTAACTAACCACTCTCCTTCTAACTCCCCTGGTTGATCCTTCAAACTCACCTTGAGAGTATGCCAAACCCTGGGGTAAGGTAGAGGGGTGGGAAGAAGGTGGAAGGGCGGTTGCAAGCGCCTTCTGGGGACTCTGATTTCTGGGAGGTGTATTGTGTTTCTGTATTACCTTTAAAATGTGTATCTCTGTAAATATTCCTGTATTTTGTGTATATATCTGCTTGTATATTGTGCTAAGCTGTAAATAGAGCTTCAGTCCTTAACTTCCATCTGGCTTAGTCTAGTCTGGGTTATTTTACAAAGTGGGGGGGAGGGGCAAGGAACTCCCAAACCATCACATTCCCAAACTAGGTTTGGTTTTGAGATGCTGTTTATGACTGAAGAGAAGCTGGTGGTCCTGCAGCACCACCCATTTTTCTCCTTGGTTGAGCTGATCTTGTAAGAAATATGCTATCCTCTTCAAAAAATGATTGGATTACATAAAACACCCTTGACAGCCATATAGTATAAGTTCTATATATTATTTTTAGGAAAGTTATAATTTCCATGGTTTTTCTTCCTCTTTTTTATTCAAATGAGGACAGAAAGGGCACTGACTGGTTTGAACTATACTCAACTTAAAAAAAATAAAATGTAGTTCCTGAACAGTAGCCTACATTGCACAGAAAACTGTCAGCATTGCATTGTCTACCCTGTAAAAAAAAAAATAAATAAATAAAAATCAGTATATTTATCATCCTACCTTTGCCTTATGTCAAAATGTTTAAAATATAAAAGTACATTACAATCAAATAATCTCTATTTAGGTGTTCAAGAAAGTTATGCCTTCAGCGAGAATATGTGCATTGAATTTCAAATTGAGGCTATTTCACATCAAATAAAAGGTAAATATCAAAACTTCATTTTTGTTTCAAATATTTGTGTGTTAATATTTCTTCATTACATTTATCTTTAATTTTAAAATTGTTATTTAAATGTAAATGATGATGATGAAAGCACCTCTGATAGAGTGAATTCATTATTTGGCTCAGTGAAATGAGATTATTGAAAATAAACAGAGGAGGAAAAAAAATCTCACAGTGAAAAACCTGCCATTTGCTTATGTTGTTTCACCTCTGTAATTTTAAGAAGTAATCATTCTCATCTAAGTCATCAGTTAAAACTATTGTCCACATGAACTGAATAATGAAACAGCTTATAGCTAATATTCTGAAATAATACATTTTCCAGAAATCACATACTTCTATAACTGGAGCATAAAACTGATCTCTGTTGCACATTATTATACATAATAGTATCAATAAATTATTTTATGATTACAGAAATTAAGGTTATCTACATTCAAAGTTAAATATTTTTGTTTTCACAGAAACTTCCTGTTAGGGTTAGACAACTTACCATGAATATTCAGCTGAGTTGGTCATTTCAAAGTTTTGAAATTGTGTTGCTAAAGCATAACCAAGCTTAAAGAACTTTTAAATACTTATATTCCTTTCACTTGAGTGATTTAGCTATACATCAACAAAGTACGACAATCTTTCTTGCCAGTATGTCAAACTGATGAGGAAAAACTATTTTCAAAGGTCTTCTTGTATTACTAATTTCCTTCTGCTAAGTTCTTGACTCTTTGCATAATCTTTCCATAAATCTTTATAGAAATAAAATGTCTAGATTCTATTATTCGGTTCCTTGCCTGTATCTTGTTTCTCTCATTTTCTGTATTTTATTTGGCACTCTTTCAGTCCTGTACACACTCCTTATTAAACTTGCATAGTTTTTCTCAAAATTGGATAATCTCAACATCTTCTGAGATGTTGCTGGTCTTATTGTTCAAATTAATATATGGAAAAAGTCCGATACTTACATAATTAAAAATGTTGCAAATGTTAATAAAGGTTTGATTGCACAGAGAAGGAATGAAAAAAACCTTCAAAGTTGCACATAAATCTTTATAGCACTAGTCTTCTCTGTTGTTGCAGCTAACTATCAAATCCTCATCAGATCAAAGCTTTCATGACAAAAAGTCAGTTCCTAATACATACTGAAATAGGGTTCAAGATGTCTGACAACCAAGCACTCCTGACAGAGTGTTAGGAACTGTCGTGGAAGGCCAAAATAGACCTAAACATGTCCTGGTTTGCCCAGACATGTTTTCTGTTCTCTGTCCTTTTGCCAATGGGAGAAGCAACCACGGGAAAGGAAGACAAAGGGCCTGATACCTCCATGTCCGTCCAAACTTGTTTACAGGGTACACCCTTCTGTTCACCTCCAGTTCAATGACTTCAGTTTGATTTCAATCAGAGCCTGAGTGGTATGTTTCCCATTTTGATGGATTAATTTTGAAATTTATTTATACACTTGTGTTATGCCCTAAAAGGTAAAAGTAAGCCCTGGCTTCACCTAGTATGGTTAAGCTTGGCAAACTGTAATTCTGATTGGCAGATCTGTGGCCAAAGAGCCATTAGTGTTGGGATGCACTGATAATTGGAGATAAGCAAGTAAACACAACATGCTCTGTACTGCTGCCATTGCTTCTGCCAGTGCTTTGCCTTAATATGCTTCCGCCTCACTGCTGTTGCACCCTGCCATGCTCTGCTAAGCCATGAGATAGCTTTGCTACATAATAACAAGCCCTGATACTTTGGGTTTGTCTACCTGGAACCCTGCCTTGCTCAAGTTTACCAGGGAATAGGCATCAAATGCCTTCCCATGACAGGTTTGCTTAGTTAGCATGACATTGTGCCAAGACTGCACATCTATAAGACATCCTGCCTGGAAGTCTTCCTCTGAGACTGAGAGTCCTGGAAGGGACACAGACTGTCCAAGAGGAACCAGGATCAGGTCAGAGATTGTCTGCTTGTCTCCCAGCACCTTTGTTAGAGCCTGGGAAGAATCAGAAGCCTCAGTGGTTATCAAGACACTGACAGAACTTACTGCAACTGTTTGGGTACTGTCTGGAAACTGTAGTTAGTCCCAGGATTCCAGACATGTTAATTTAGTGAGTAAATATTCAAAAGCTTTATAGCAAAACTCTGTATTTCTAATTGAATCCAAGCTTTCTGTCTTAAGCAGAAAGCAGCTTCTCGAGTCCCTCTAGTGGGCAAGCAGTATACTCAAGTGCAAGGACCTCATGGTTTGATGTTTGTTGTATTATTGCTAGTTATTTCCTAAGTATTCTAGATTCTGTTCTCATCTACATAATATTTTTCATGACTGTGCAAAGACCCAGTTATTAAAATTCACTGGGTAGGTGGCAAGAGTCCTGAATATCAAAATTAATAAACAATATTAATTTTGGATAAATCCCATCTCACATCCGTTACTTCCTGCCACCACAGGAACTTTATGGCTGCTAAGGTAATATATTTAAGAAATAGTGCTGTATTTATATTTGATTCAAAACAAAGTTAATTTACCCCATAGAGGCCCTCATAGTGCTCTGCTTTGTAATGGTAGCTAGACAGATGTTGAGAATATGACAGTGTTTTGGCTACTGCTGAGCAGTGCTTATAACATCAACGGTGTCTCCCCAACATTCCCTCCTCACAAGCAGGCTAAGGGTGGGCAAGATCTTGGGAGGGAACATAGCCAGGACAGCTGACCCAAACTGACTAAAGGAATATTCCATACTATATGACACCTACTTGTGAATAAAAGCTATGAGAAAAGTGGAGGTGAGGGCATTAATTTTAATGACACTTGTCTTCCAGAGCAACTATTCGTTGTACTGAAGCCCTATTATATGGGAATTGGCTGGACATCAGTTGTTAATAGTGATAATAAATCTTTTGCTTCTGTGTGTGGTTTTGCTTTTGCTTTATTAAACTGGCTTTATCCTGGCCTACAAGGGATTTATTCCGTCTTATTTTCTCCTTTCCCTGTCCTGTTGAGGAGGAAGCCAAGGTCAACCCACACAAGAACCTGGCACTTCATCTTGCTTACAGCTAGATAAAAGCATAGCAGTGAACCCCTCTACCACATTGAACACTTACAGGCCATATTATCTAACAGAGTTCATAATTCTGAATTAGGTGCCTAGTTGTCTCATGCACAATTTAGACACCTATAGGGGAGGAATGTCACTCATAAATTCCATAACAACAAGCATCAACTTTATTAATATAAAGCCAAGTTAAAGAAAAAAATGTGTAGAAGAATGTGAGAATGTATGGCATAGATTACTACTTATAAAATAGTAAAGTTGACAATACATATTGAAATTAAAGATGTACCTTATTGTCTTTCCTGGATCTGCTTCAATAATCCAAGTACAATGAAGATTATTGTCATACGGTGCTGGGTAACCAGGAGACAAAATGCGCCCAGATGTAGCAGCGTGAATTCGACCACCACACTCAGCTAGAAAATAAGTAAAGATTACATTTATTTTTAACAAGACCACAATATTTTGCACTTCCATTTTCTGTCCATTCCACATCACATAAAAAAGCAACACAATGACCTAATATCTCTAAATTACTATAGATGCATACAAACCAGAACACATGTACATGCGTTAAAAATGTCATTAATTATCTCATTCCTGCATTGCTATAAAGTACTAAACTGTAATTCTGTGATTATGTTATTTCACTAACAAGAGCAGTTCAACATGAACCGAGACTAAAGATGCACATTTTAACATCAGCAAGAGAAAAAAAAAGTGCTTCCAGAATGTCCCATCTAATATGTCTGGCTTTTCTAAGTAACACTGTACACTCAAATTCAGACTTTACAGTGTCATGATTTACAGGTTTCATGATTAAAATCACTTTCCCTGTTGTTCTAAATTCACAACATCTTTAGTGTAATGCTTTCAAGTTACCTCTATGTAGCTCCAATTTTAATTACATTAAAAAAAAAAAAAAAAAAAAAAAAAGTAGATTTGCCTAGTAATTTCCTTTGGCATTCAAAAACATAAATATCATATGCCCAAGTGAGAGAGTAAATCAGAAAGCTATGGTTCCAAAGTATGGTTTAAAACATTTTTATTATCAATGCTATCTTAATTGTGGAGATATGCACTGATTCTTATGTTGCTTGCTTAGAGAATCATGCTGTTATCTGGTCAGTACAGAGACACACTACGAGAAAACTGGGAGTTTGTGACAGTAAGGTGCTACTGAACCAAAAATTGTCTGCAATTCTTCAGTTAAGTGATGTACCTGAATTTCTACTTCATTTACAGTGTTGCCTTACAAGCAATAATATTGAAAACCACTACCATTGGAACTCTCCAAGCACAGTTGTACAGCAAGCATGGTGTAAGACACAGATGATGAAAAAACATGGCACTGGGACCAAACAATATATCAGAAATGATCTTAACAAATACATGCCACCAAGTCACTACTGACAACCAAACTGGTATCAGGAAGGAAAAGAAACTCAGTGACTAATTTCCTTACCTATCCTGTTTGTTTGATCACTCAAATTACTATACATTATTTATAGGACCATAGTAGAAAGACATTATAGTACATGATTTCTTCAAACGTAGCCTTTGCCTAAACCTTCAGTTAATTTTCAATATACAAGAAAGTTTACTGCAGTCATTGCTGTGATAGATAATTACAGGTAAAGAAATGACTGATACAGGAGTGTACTTACCAAAGAACTCAGGATAATACACAAAAATTGAAATTATTTGAACTCAAATTAATTGACAGAGCTGCTTAAAAATTCTGAGAACACTCATTTGGAAACAGAACACATGACAAAATACGGGATGATGCATTATTTACATCATGTATTATTATATCATATATTATTATATAATGTATTTTAAAAGAATTATATCCACGTTAGAAGCATATCAAAAGTAAAATTTTAAAAAGTGCTTCTAACAAAAAAATCCAAAAGGCTTGTTTTTCAATATTCAGTCATGAATACACTTTATAACGACCCCAAAGAATACACTATATAAAATAAAATACAGTAATATTAAATAAAACAAAATAAACCCCCTTTAACTAAGAGAAGTTACATAATCAATTTCTATACTTTTCTAGAGAAAATATTAAAGAAATTATTTAATATAACACTATAGCAATATAGTAGTGCGCTGCTGAAAATTACGTGGAAGGACACGTGGAATGTCTATGTATCGGCTTCAAAGTTTTTGTGAATGAGACTGAAATGCTTCTGAAGACAATGTATGAATGTATGAAATGTTCATGTCATTGCAGACAAAAACAAATACCAAATGCTGATCTAAAAAAACACAAGTAAAATTAAACTCAAAAAATAAGTTGATACTAAGACAGAAAGTGATGCTTAGCAGTTTACAAAAACTTGGCAAGGGTGGGAGGAAGTAAGCCAGTGAAATCAGGAAAGATTACATAACACTGAAGGGAAATTAAAGAAAAAAACAGAGACGGAGAGAGTTAAATGATCTGCAGATGTTTAACTGAGTTTTTAGGGATCGTCATATGTTTTCCCTTGTACTGAACACTAGTAAGAACAACACTTAAATGAATCTTTCAGTTACCTTTATCTTTAGAAGATTTTCAAAGAGAATGGTGAAAATTTGACCTCTGGATGTTTTACATTAGCTTTAAACTGAGAATCAGGAAGATGGATTTTTGTATAAACTGATGTAATCCCCAAATTTGATTTTAAAGATAGGAAGAAGGAGAGCAAATAAAAAGATTTGTAACAGAATAAAGGTACACAGATAGCTTTGTGGTTGAAGAGACAGAAAGCAAGAACAAATCTTGAAATGCAAGGTTAAAAAAATCTAAGTATAATGGGAAAAAAAAATAGAAGACCAATCATAAAAGTATGCTGTTACCAAGAAAACTGGAAATGCAGGTAGAGATAGAGGAGTGGAGGGAGTGCTAGTAGGTACTAATGCAGTAAAATAAATAAAATCAATATGAAAAAAAACAGATATTGCTTGAAAATATTTTGAAGGACTAGTATGAAAGATGTTTTACTGCAGCAAAGACAGGAATTTTGCTTAGATTATCTTGAACCTGTGTTCCATATTTTCCTCCAGGTCAGACTGGAATGTCCATTATTTCTCTTTTTTTGCTCTCCGTTTTTAATTATTTTTTTTAATTCTATATGGTTAAGATTTTAACATTCCACATAAAGATTAGAGGACAAATTATCATATTAAGAGAAAAAAAATAGGTAGTTTGATGAATTTATTCACCTAACAGACTTGAAAGAACAAGTAATTTATAATTGATTCTAATACTTAGTAGTGAACACAGGCACAAGAAAATATTACAGAAAATTACCTTAGACTAATGGTTTAATTTGAATTAAATGGGGAGACAGGCAAAGGTAAGACTAATTACGGCTCTTTTCCTCAAAATGATAAACTTAAAGGAAAAGAAAGTTAGGCAATAAAACTGAAGAGCTTGGAGGCTTGTATATATAGTGTCTGTAAAAGTCTTCCAGCGAAGCTATACTTACATGATCACATAAAACCAGAATAATCTTTACTTGAAATCTGAAAAATGTTAACACCACTATCTTACAATAAAGTATAGAGAAATAGAATACTTGTGGGTTTTTTCCTTGAAACATCAGACTGGAATCTTTCAGTATTGCACTCCATATTACCTATGCAAGTAGGCAAAGGTTTGTCCCAAACTCTTCGATCTCCACTTAAGCAAGTCATAGTACTACTACCATGCATTGTATAGCCAGGATTACAGCTGTATAAAATGACAGTGTCTACAAAATGTCCTTCATCTCGGATCTTGTAGCCATAATTTGGTATGCCAGGATCTTCACATTTGACTAGGTCAAAACCTGCAAACAGATATGGGAAGGGAAATTAAGAAAAGACAACAGAGATATCAAATATCAAAAAATGATGCAAATGAATCTGATCTTGATGCAAATTATATTCTCTTGATTCAAGTAGATTAGGTGCATCCACAGTGCTGAAAGAGAAATTACATATCGTGCTGTAACTCAGAACCTGAAACAAAGATATTAGTGAGAATTTTATTAATTCAGACCACTGTTTTGGTTGGTTGGGGTTTTTGG
>VWZE01009692.1:95427-114789 GCA_013396675.1 Eubucco bourcierii
TGTGTTTTTGTGGTGGTGTTTTTTTGGGTTGTGTTTTGGGGGGGGGGGGGGGGGAGTGGGAGTTTGAGCAGAATAGAAGTAGCTACCCTGGTTGTGGTACTAAGTGGAAGCTTCAATCCCCCATTAATCCCCACAATGAAGCCTCCATGCCGAAGTGGTCACTCAGAAAGAAAATGCAAATGTTATTTCATTCACCCTAGTGTCAAGATAGTGTGGCTTTGATTTCTTTTCTGCTGAAATGAAGTCATGTTTAAGATATCTTTCAACCCAAACCATTCTATGATAATATAAAACATAAAATTAAAATTGCAATAACAGGAGAATTGATTAATTAATTCCTTACTAGATCTTCCTCTCCTCCACTACAGCCTGGTCTATATCCTGGGAGGTTGCCCAGGGAGGTTGTGGGTGCTCCCTCCCTGGAGGTGTTCAAGGTCAGGTTGGATGAGGCCTTGAGTGACCTGTACTAGTGGGAGGTGTCCCTGCCTATGGTAGGGGGTTGGAACTAGATGATCTTTGAGGTTCCTTCCAACCCTACCATTCTATGATTTTATGATTCTATGATATCAATGAGATGAAATATAATGATTTACTCTTAACATAAATATCATAAATGTACATTAAATTTCTCTAAATCTAGCATACTTTTACAATTCTTCTTGAGGCAGCATCTCTGAATCTGGAAAGACTTTTCATCTGCCATTAGAATTAAATCAGGGGAAATTGAGCCTTACAGAAATATACTGATTTTAAAAAAAATATTTTTGGCATTCTGTGGGAGTATTTATGTGAATAGTGGAGTTAAGATTTTGTTTTTATATTCTTGAGACACTAAATCCTTTTGGTATTTGCTGTTTCATTTAGTTTATGCAGACATTTGTAACAAAATACCTTGGAAAATTAATTGGTTTTAATTTCTTCTAATTCAGGAAAAGTCCAGCAGTAGTCTCAAATTTTAGGGTTGTTTTTACAATATTATGCCTAGACAAAAACATTTAGGCACAAACATTCAGCATGACAAAATAAAGTTTATTACAGTTTTCCATATCTGATAGATAGAATACTCCTTGCTAGGACAAGCAAATTAATAGTTGGCTTTTATGATAATTTTTTAAATCCCACTTTGAAAAACCTAGAAAATATAAGAATGACAGTACATAATTTCTGGCCACATATTTACTACACTTTTCTACCAGCAAGCTAATGTCAGTAGGTCAGTTAGAAAACAGGTGTGCTAATGATGGACAACTATAGCAGTATCTTGCCCTGTGTGTTTGCAGGCAAGCTGCCTTTCCAGCACTTCTTATTCAATTTCTCTCCTCTTTTCCATCATACACAAAAATTAGAACTTTCTGTTCCCTTCTTCCTTGATGCTCTTGTAGATCTGGTATAATTTGCTATAAAAAGATCATATTGTTGTGAAATCTAATTGTTGAAATGTTGCAGCAGAGCTTCAGTGTTAGTAGACATGGTGAATTTTCACAGTGGGGAAATAACATTGTGAGCTCCTTACAGTCACAATGTTTGGGTTTACCTGACATTGAACTAAGCCAACAGTCAGCAAAACTCTACCAATATGCTTACCGTTGAGAAAGATTATTGTACTAGCAAACTGCTGCCAATTATCTTATTCTTGAGTTTCATCATAGTATTATCAGAACAATGAATTGATGAAAGTCACTTAAATTAAAACCAAAACAGTCAGAATACATTTTGATGATTGGCTGTCATCTCTTGACATTATTTATCTAACATGATTTGTTCTGTCATATTTGATATAAATAATCAGTAATGATGAAACACCAGTTGTCAGGGTAAAAATTATTGCAAGTCAGTAATTTATGTAGATTATTAATTACAACTTCTTTCAAATTAGTTTAACTATGAGGAGTACTGTGATTCCACCTACATTAATACGTAGTGCAGTACAGTAGAAGTAAATCTGGGCAGCTTCAAGTTTGAACCATCTAAAATCTGTCTTCAGTACAAAATAGGCAAGTATTTTTTATGTGCCACTAAGATAAATTCTCAGATTCTATGTAGCAACAGTATACTTTTAAAAGAGGTGAATGAAGTTGTGAGATACCTGCAAATGTTCTCATCTTGTATTTTGAAATGAAAAATATAGTTTACTTCACATTATTTCCTCCCATGTAGCTATTTCAGGTTTACATGCAGTGTATACTCCACGTGTATATATATATATATATATACATATATATATATATATGTGCATATACACTGCATGTGTATAGATATGCATATACACATGCATTCACACTGCATGTAAAACTGGGCTGCAGGATTTTACTCTTCCATTTTTGTAATTAGTGAATTAGTAAAACCTGTTCATGCTTTGGCACAAAGTGTATTATGACAATTAAAACTTTACCCATGCAGATAGAAGAGAATATCTGTAAACCAAAGGAAATAATTCAACTGACAGTAAAATAAATGTAACAGTACAGCCCTTAATACTGTGGTCCCATGTGCAAATTGGTACGACAGTTTTTGTCTGGTTAACTTACTTTATGTTGAATCAGTTAATCACTGTCAATGTCATTTTGACTTTATGCCAAATCATGGATAAAACTGGCATAAAGGCACAAAATGCTCATAAACTTCCTTCTGAATGCTCCAGCTAATTCTACAGGAATTCGATCAAGTGTTTCTTAAGATTCAGATCAGATCCATACTGGTGGCTGTTCTGATGCTGCACAGATGAATTTTTAGTGATCAAGGAACTTTGACCTCAGATATGATCCCAGTACACTACAAGCAACAAGTAAAGCAATACTCTGGCCACAAAGCTGTACAAACAAAATACAGCAAAACAAAACCAAAACACAAACAACAAACAAACAAACACAACCCAAGAACCACTAAAATTGGAGGCAATTTCTTCTTGGAAATTCAAAAAAGCATGGAATTCTGTGGAACTTCTGTGGACTCTAGCAGTTTGCAGAACGAATTTTTAACAGAATGCCTACTGTAAAGAACTGTAAAGATATCTTTAAAAGAAAACCAGCTGGGCATTTGCAAAACTTTAGGTGTCCACTCTAAAGAAAATTAAGCCCTGAAAACATAATATTATAAAATATAGGTGAGGGAAAACACTATCAATTATCTCAGTATCATTGAATAAACTTATAAAATTTCTTATTAATGTTGTTGTTTATTAGAGATGGGGAAATACTATTAAAATAGCAATAGTGATAATCTACATAAAATTCACAAGAAAAGCCACAAGGGATTAATTATTACGAATGTTTAGAAGATTTTCCAGTTCATGCACTAAGTACTAAAGGATTAAAAGCATATCCCATGGTACTTCAAATAGTGTTTAATATTCTGTAATAATTATATTACTTACTATACCATAAGAATAGACTGGGTGGGATCTGCTCAGTGAAAAAAGGAATGATGTCCTTTCACTTTTACTTGTTAAGGAAGACACAGATAAAAAATTATGTATAATGTATCTTCAGCTTCTGAATGTGATGTGGTAAAATATTTTGAGGTTACTTGGAAAAAAAAGAAACTCATATATAAATCCTATTTCAGTACATATATTCAAATATCAACAGATATTTTAATATTGAAAATGTAAGCGAATTTAAAAATATTGAAAACACCAAGAACTTCTTTAGTCTTCTAGAAATTTAAAGTAAATAAAACTCATTAAACATAATCTAGGTGTTTTACGCAGACTAATTTTTGAACTACCAAAAAGTAATTAAAAATATGAATGTTCAGGGTCTCTAATGGATTTCTCAATGCATGTAAGTGTTAAGAAATACTCATTCTGCAGTTGTAGCATCTTAGACATCCATAACAGTTTATTTAATTCAACTAATACTATTCAAAATGAGAGTTCCTGGCAATTAAAAATAAGAGTCTTTTCTGTCTTAAAACTATTTCTGTCCTGTTAAAGCTTTAAAAAGTCTAGAAAAGAAAATTTTTATTATTATGTACTGCAAAACATGCTAATTACAAAATCTCTACCAAATTTAAATTATAGAAAAGTTTACAGAAAGGGAAAGGTTTGGTTAATATGGATACAGTGAGGTATAAGAAATAAAAAAAGCCTAGAATGACAAATTAGCACGGGCTGTATGCCTGAGGTAAAAACAGCCCTTTAAGTCTCTATCTTGGATAAAGTTTTGTGAGGAGGGTTTAAATATTTTTATGTCTTAGTGACTATTTTACATGCTAACATAGGGAAGCTGAAAAAGGCCAAAGGAGGCACATTTTTCAAATAGACGTATTTCTACATGCTTGCCAAGTAGAATGTGTTAAAATGGTAAAATTCTTTAGAAGATCATTCCAGACTTTTTTTCCCCATGAAAAATGCATACTTCCTTAAACTTTAATTTAAATATTTTAAAAATAGTTATACAACGTATTGCACATTTTGCTATTTCAAAAAAGGTCATTTCAACAGTTTTGAGAAAGTGAAAAAAAAACCCAGAAGAAATGTATGAATAAACTTTGATCTCAGGGTCATACACAAATGGTTTGAAATACCTAAAATAAATTAAAAAGATAAACTAAACAAACAAGTCAACTCTGTAAGGGGGTTTACTTTAATGTAACACCATGGGAAGTGTGCAACAAAATAACACCTTTACATTTGTGTTGCTTAAATTTTATGTTTACACTGTTGTAGTGTACAATTTCATAATTTTAACAGCAAATTAACAATAAAGCAGGTAGAAGATCTTACATTTGAATTGTGGCAAGAAGGAACTTGCAAGAAAGATCAGTTTCTAAGTGCAGATCATCTACCTTACTTAAAGAATTGCTTATCAAGAAGACTATTAGTTGAGTGATAATATCAATGGTTACTCTGATCTCATGCTCATTGTCTCTGGTTTCTCTTTCCTAAAACAAAGAGGGTTGAATCAATAATCCTACAAGGGAAATAATCACTTTTCACCCAACATGAGGTCAAAGTAGGCAGGGGGAAAACAACAATAAAACACTGGCAATTCTGCTTAAGTGTCCTAAGATTTCAGAGAGAATCTTCTGCTAAACAGAACAAAATTAAAAAAAACACTAATATTTCAAAATGTGCCATTTTGTAAATATTTAATATACTGGAAGCAGAAGGCGTTTTCATTTTGAGGGAGGAGAGAGGAAAGACATTATAATGTGATCATATCATTAAGTAGGATATCATAATTCTTGTATATAATCAAATTGAATTAAAATTTCTAACTCTCCTTATTTTGGGCATTTATTAAATTTTCAATTCTCAAATTTGAAATTTGATTTTCTTTTAGTGTAGATTTTTCTATGCATACAATAAAGCTTACATTAATTTGGGATTAGTTACATAATTATATTGCTCTTAAAATGGTCTGCAAAGATATATATGTGTGCGTAGGTTAAGACACTCTTATTTAATAATTTTTGCCTTTTATTTATTTTCTTTTAATTGTGTCTTACATTTTTATTGCAATGTATGAACATTTCACAGAATCATAGACTAGAATCAGAGAATGGTAAGGTTGGAAGGGACCTCAAATATCATCTAGTTCCAATTCCCACTAGTACAGCTCACTCAAGGCCTCGTCCAACCTGGCCTTCAACACCTCCAGGGAGGGAGCAGCCACAACCTCCTTGGGCAACCTGTTCCAGTGCCTCACCACCCTCACTGGAAAGAACTTCCTCTTAACATCTAGTCTAAATCTCCCCTCTGCCAGTTTAAACCCATTGCCCCTTGTCCTGTCATTGCAAGACCTTGTAAATAGTCCCTCCCCAGCCTCCTTGTAGGTCCCTTTCAGACACAGGAAGGCTACTATCAGGTCTCGAAGCCTTCTATTCTCCAGGCTGAAGAGCCCCAACTCTCTCAGCCTGTCCTCATAGGAGAGCTGTCTTTTAATTACGCCTTACATTTTTATTGCAGTATATGAACATTTCACAGAATCACAGAACAGAATCATAGAATCATAGAATGGTTTGGGTTGGAAGTGATCTCAAAGACTATCCAGTTCCAACCTAACCCCCCCTCTCCGCCATAGGCAGGGACACCTCCCACTAGAATAGGGCGCTCAAGGGAATTTCTCTCAAGAGATCTCATACACCTGTGCTGGTTTGAGGCTAATTGGAATATTTTAATAGAGAAAATAATACTATAGGCTGTGAAAAGGAAAACAATGGCGATGTCTACTTCACTCATAGGTTTGCTGAGGTGGATAAGAGCAAGAACTCAAAACATAGATAAGTCAGCCTCTGGGGCACAGCATCTGGGGCTGTCCAGCAGCTTCTTGACTTCTCTCTGCCGAGTAATCTCACAAACCACTTTCCTTCTAACCCTCCTGGCGGATCTTCCAAGCTCACCTTGTGCGTAAGGCAAACCTTGAGGTAAGGTATAGGGGTGGGGAGAAGGTGGAAGGGTGGTTGGGAGCCCTTCTTGGAGTCTCTGATTTCTGGGAGGGGTGTTGTGTTTCTGTATTACCTTTTACTTGTATATTTCTGTAAATATTTCTGTATATAGTGTATATATCTGCTTGTACATTGTGTTGAGCTGTAAACATAATTTCATTTCCTAACTTACAGCCAGCTGAGTTCTAGGTTGGGTCATTTTACAAAGTGTGGGGAGTAGGTAACTCCCAAACCATCACATCCTTTATTTTTGGCACCTGACATGGGGCCAATTAAATTTGATTTATTGCTAGCTCGGTCTGGAAGTTATGGGATTTATGATGAAGCTATTTTATTTTCTGGTTTCTGTCGGTTAACCAGTTGTGGCATGGTATTTCTACCATTGGTTGACAGCAAAGATTGGTTCCTTTCTGATGGATTTAATGTGGAGAAAGCTTAAAAGGATGTTTTGGAGCTATGGAGAGTATCTCTTTGGCTGGGTTGGCTTTAGTATCACTGATAATATTACCAAATCTGCTTTTAATGTGTCGGGAAATATTACAAATGCAGGGATTTATCCAACATCTCTGATGAGGGTAATTCTCCTCAAAACTGAAATTCCAAAGGCACCAGACATCCTCAGTGAGTGCTTTACTTGTAACACAGTGGTATATTTATCATGTATGAATATAACCCTAATAATCCTGGTTTTATGTCTAATTGCTGCGGTATGCATTAAGAATTCGCCTATCGCTTCCTTAAAGAAAGGGAAAAGCAAGAGGCGGTGTTCTAGAAGTATGCAGGCAGACCTTGGAGATAAGAAGCAAACTTTTCTTCACTGAGCGAGATTCTCAAAACAGTGTCTGTACGGGGAGGGGAGAGCAAGGTGGGACCGCCATGTCCACCGCTACCCCTCCTCCTGTAGCTTCTGGGAATTAGGCCAAAAGTTCTTTAGACAAAAACCACAAAGCAGATAGTGAAGGTACACTTCCAGCTGCTCAGGTCTCTGCTGTCTCTTCAGCCAGTTTGAATCCCCAGGTAGCAGATACTAACCCTAAACCAAATCCAACTTCTCAGGTAGCAGTTCAGATCCCCAGTGATTCAGATCAGCAGCTGCCAATTGTTCTTGCTCCACCTAAGGCAAAGCAAAACACCAAACACCTGACAAAAAGTGACTCAACTGAGGATTTAGGGGAAGGTACTTCTGGCACACAAGAGGAAGAAGAGGAGGAAGAGGAGGAAGAGGAGGAAGAGGAGGAAGAGGAGGAAGAGGAGGAAGAGGAGGAAGAGGAGGCTCAAAGATTTGGCCAATATGCTTAGATTGCAATAGAGTGATGAGAAAAGCTATATCAAATTGGTTGCCAAGAAGGAGGATGGTTCTGAGGAGTTTAAGAATGCTCTTCGGAAAGTTCTCTTTCTAGGCCAGGGACAGCCAGGTCAGCCAGAGGAAGAGAGGAAGAATGACATCCAGGATTCCAATGATCCCCTCAAAGAGATCAGGGAACTCAGAAAGGCATATGCAAGGGAATCAGGAGAACCAATCCTAAACTGGCTAGAGAGATGCCATGCTATTGGTGCAAATGCCCTTCAGGTAGNCTCAAAGATTTGGCCAATATGCTTAGATTGCAATAGAGTGATGAGAAAAGCTATATCAAATTGGTTGCCAAGAAGGAGGATGGTTCTGAGGAGTTTAAGAATGCTCTTCGGAAAGTTCTCTTTCTAGGCCAGGGACAGCCAGGTCAGCCAGAGGAAGAGAGGAAGAATGACATCCAGGATTCCAATGATCCCCTCAAAGAGATCAGGGAACTCAGAAAGGCATATGCAAGGGAATCAGGAGAACCAATCCTAAACTGGCTAGAGAGATGCCATGCTATTGGTGCAAATGCCCTTCAGGTAGGAGACAAGTCTGCAAAGCAGCTAGGGCCACTCACAGAGGAGAATGAAATGGACAAATACCTGGCAAGCCCTCTGGGTAAGGTCAGCTTGTGGACATGCCTCCTTTTGGCTGTGGCTATGAGATATCCTTCCAGCGATGATTTGCCATGGGCAGCTAAGAAGGGAAACCTGTCTGAGGGGTGTTTTCTGCTGAAGGTCCTGATCATACATACTGGGTAATGCAGGAGAATGGTGAAATCCGGTGTATTCCACAGAGTAATCTAACCTTNGGTGAAATCCAGTGTATTCCACAGAGTAATCTAACCTTATCTGAGAGAGTTTAAATTCAGAGTGTATAATACAAACTGTTAGGAGTTTTCTATTTTAGGTATTTTGTGGCATCCAGAGAATCAATGAGAGAATCTACAGTATGTGAGCATGAACCCAATATCACCTGGGAGTCCCTGTTCTCATCTCATCTGCGAGGAGACAAACTGCTTCCTGTTTTCTGAGCTTTTAGCCGGAATGAAGTGTGAATTGAACTTGTAATATTCATTATTGCAATTATTGTTTTAGATTAGATGGATAGTTCTCAGCAAAGCTCTGAGTGAAATAGACAGGGGTGGAATTAGTTACTGAAAGGAAACTGCTAGAGCACCTTTTCATTATTGGATTGTTCTGCTTAACTAACACTACACAGCCTAAGGCAAAGGTACTATGTTTCTGAATTTGAGACTGTTTGTGTACTAGGATAATTGACTGAATCTGCAGTTTCGGAACATTGTTTTCACTGACATTCTTGTAACATTTTCAATTACTGTAGAATAGGAAATGAACTAAATTAAGTATCAGTTCAGAATTCTCTTAAATTAATGTCCAGGTTGAAGCTATTTGTACAAATTTTGATTATGCTAACTCAGACTCACCTTCTGTGCATTAACTTTCACTATCCCTAGAAAGATGCAAAGGCAGAGAAAGTTTATAACATAGAACTTAAACTGAAAAGTGAAACAAAGTCTTTGGCAACAAGAGAACAATATGAATGCCAAACCAGTGCATCACATCTGAGAAAAGTATTTCAAAATTTGGAACCTATAGAAGTGAATCAGTAACTGGTGCACAAAAAGCCTTCAAAAGTTAAAATCCAGCTATAGTTTATGCATGAATCTCTGCATGGTTTTCAGACTTTATAAACTCTGTAACTAACTGCATGCAAGTACACAGGAAACGTACTGCTGAGTGGCCTGTTTCACCCAGGTAGGTTCCTACAGATAATACCTGACAGTACTGGGGAGATGGGCCCCTCCTCTGACTCATTACAATGGATTCCAAGGCAAAGGCAGATAAGTGAAGCTTTCTTCTATTCTATTCTGCACGTCTGAGGAACCATGAAATTGTCATAAAGAGCTAGATAAGCTACTCTTAAAAAACCAGTTTTCTGGATAAAGGAGAGAGTGCAATTTGAGCTGTATCAAACAGGCAAATGCCAGTGCAAGGAACTTCAAAAAAAGCTCTTGGATCTGAGTGTAAAAAGCAGCTCTACACAGTGGTTCATTACACATCACAACCTCAGGAAATTTTCTGAGTAGATGGGTGATGACATCATGAATATAGATAGACACCTGTCTTCAGACATCATTAAAAGAAACTTGGGAATTTGGGAGTTCTAATCAGTACTGTAAGTGAGTCTTCTCAATATTTGAACAGGAAGCACAGACACTGCCTTCTTTGTTGCAGTCTTTTAAAAACATACTAATATTGTTTGAAGTATTTTACAAGCACTTGTGACACAGGTGAGAGTAAGTTCAGTTCTCCACAGGAGTGAAAAATAAGCCATGTTTCAAATTTCTCTTGTGTCAGGACTGTGATAGAGGAGCTGTTGGATGCTACAGGGAGATGGTCTAGTTGTTATTCAGAGGCTGTACTGAATTGCTCCTTATTTAAAGTTGCAGTCCCTTATTTTACCAGACAGGTCTGTTTTGCTTTTACTGCCTGTCACTTCATGTCATTAATAACATTTCAACCAGAGCAGTGAATACGAAAGGTAGGCCTGTGAGAATGCCTACGAGTACATCTTCTCTTCCCCCCTGCCACCCAAAAANAAAAATTCATCTCAGGAAGTAAAGTTCTAACTGGACATAAAAAAAATAAAGATAGTGTCTGTGATAGTGCAGTCTTCTCTTGTCTCAAAACAATACATGTAGCAGGGTAGGACCAATAGCTTTTAATGAGTCTGTTGTCTCAAACAAGGTGTGATGCACCTGGTCTTGCACAGACAGGGTGAGGGCTTTAATAATTCTAGAGGACTGCTGCTGATCTAACAAAGAAAAGAGGTAATACCTGCGCAAAATCCTTCTTTAAAACCACCCCAACAATTCCGTGGAAAGGAATTGGACAGCAGACATCGGACTTGAGTGCACACCTCACTCATGCACACCTCTCTTTGTGATTTGGGGAGACAGACCCCCTCCACCAAAAAGGTATAAAAGACTGCAACTTCCATGGTCCACATGTTGCATCTACCACAGAAGATACTGGAACCTACACCCACCACCAAGAACTTGGACTATGCCTGTGATGCTTCATGGGAATGAATGGTGGTGATATGGTAATCTCTCTGTCTTCCTCAAATTTTTCTTCCCATTTCATCTCTACTGTGGTCCAACCAAGTGTCCCTGCAGTGCAAGTGACCAAGAGTTTTCACTGGATCTAATAAACCTATCTCACATCAGGTATTTGGTGTATGTCCACCAAAACTTTTAATCTTTGTATAAATTCCCAGCTGCCTAGAATTGGCTCAGGACATGGGTCATGACACTGTCACATGAGTCAGTTGTGGCTATAATGTATATAAGTTTACATTTGTTATATAGAGATATCTATTGATGTCCCGTAATCTTAGTGCATTAAAGTCTAATGACTTCCTCTGTGATAGGTATATAAAAAACATTTAAGATCAAAAAACCTGTTAAAAGCTGAGATCATCCTCATGTAAAAAAAACACAAACCCATCAAGATTACATTGCCATTTGGTCAGAACTGATATACGAATGCTAACAATCATGCCTTCTGATGTCAGTGTAGAGGTACTACAAGTGAAAACAGACACTTTCTCTTATTCATACTGTTATTCGCTAAGATAATTTTACCCTCATTTTAAGGAAATTAATTTATATAAACTTGTTTTACAGGAAATAAACAAGTTTTCTTTGCTTCTCTTGGGTTTTCCTCCTCTGATAGACTCAGATTCAGCTACTGCTTATATTATAGTTTCATGGCCTCTTTTTGTACATACATACCCCACAAATACCAAGCTAAAATAACAAGAGAATGCTATTATCTATTTTTTTTTCTGAAGCACTTTCCTTTGAGAAAAAAAAAAAAAAACAAAAAACAAACTATAATTTTAGTCTTTGGTCAAAATATTTTTAAGTTTCTCAAAACAAAAAAAGGAGAGTACAGATTTTTTTCATGATCCTTACCAGTAACAAATTCTCTCTACTACTGTGCTGAATCAAGTTTCTTGAAACTATCTTGCAGCTACAGATCAAAGAATAAAATTACTGTAATTTCTAGTTACCATTCATTACAGTTCTTACTGGGAGCTGTCCCTGCCTATGGCAGGGGGTTGGAACTAGATGATCCTTGAGGTCCCTTCCAACCTTACCATTCTATGATTCTATGATTACCCTTAAGCAATTCCTATATAGCAGATTAGAACCTGAATTCTTTCTACATTTTCTTTTAATACCTGCCTATTTCCTGATTTATATAATTTATACAAGCTACTTAGATCCTGAGTTCATATAATTCTGTTTTGTTATGTCAGTAATGAGATTCTGGCAATGGAAATATCCACATTTTTGTTCTCATGGATCATTAACTTTTTCTTCTGTTGTATTTGTAAATTTGATACAATACACAAAATTCACAATGCTAAAAAAGATGGAAATGTACAGAACTGAAACAGTCACCTTTTTCTTTTCAATAACACATTGCAATCATTCTAAAATTCAAGTTTCAAAGTCACACTAATCTTAACTTCAATACTAAAAAGTACTACAAAGACCAGTAATTAAGAGCAGTTGCTGTATCCCTTGTAGGCAGCAAGAACTCAGCAACTAGATAGGGAATAGGCAGAATGATTTACCATCAATTCTCCTAGCTGTTTCTAACAGTTTTGCAATACTTATTATTCAATTTCATTCACTCCAACATATTTTCATTTGGTGACTATTTCATTCAGTGAGGACTCATTTAAACAGACTTTTAACTTTATTCTTATTTCAGTAATTTTGAAGTATCTGGCATTATATTCAGTCAGAAAAGTGAGTATGTGAACTGTAATCTTTCACAGAAGTTAATTCTAACTGTAAACAGCAGCTTGATAAATCCAAACAGATAATTATAATTTTGTACTCGATGTATTTGCCAAATGCAAAATGGATGCATTTGTTTAGTATCTGCATTGGAATTGCACCACAAAGACCTATGCTATTGAATAATGAGTATAAATTTCTAGTATGTCTAATCTTTAAAATATTGTTGAGATTGGATGCTTTCAGCAAAAGAATGAGAATCAGCACTGCAAGCAATTTTCTAACCATTCCAAAAGAATGCATCTTCTGCATATATCAGCTAGTAAATTGTGAAGAGTCTCACAGTGAAATGTGTGGAAGTAACATAGATTAAGTTTTCTTGTCACAGTTGATGGAAATCACCCGGTCAGATAGTCACCATGTCAAACAATCCTTATTTAAAGGTAAGGAATTAGACTGTATTTAAGAATGAGAATTTTCTTGCAAGAGCAGGCAGGAGAAGTCATTGCAGATAAACTTTTCAATTGCTGCAAACTGGTCACATGATAATATTTGGGAACAAAATGAAGAGAAATATTATGAAGACATAGGAAAGCGAGTTTTGCCTCTGTATACAGAATTGTTAAGATTACTGTTAGAAGACTGTGTCAAATCCATCTGCATACTTTAGAAAATGTGCAAATACTTGGAAGAACAGAAAACACAGAAATTCAAAACTAATCAAACATCCAGGAAAAAAACCCAAATCCTTAAGACACAAATTATCCTATGCTAACTTATGTAGAAAAATCTGGTATGGGAGAGCAAATCTTATTAGAATTGTGAACTGAAGTGTAACAAAATCAAGCTATTTGATGCAGAAATTTAGCAAAATTCATTCCACCTTCAAATAAATTATATTTCTAAATAGTAGGTGGAATTGATCACTGCAGAAGAGTCTGAAAGAAACTAATTCAAATCCCTTGAAATCAGAGATTATTTTTTAAACAAATGTTATGTTTCCTTTTCCAAATGACAAAAATTACAGTGTCTATGGGAAAATGAGAGTCAACAAGAGCTCACAGAAGCTGAGGTAAAAGGCAGCAAATTGAATGGAAAGGGTACTTGGAGATTCCTTTAAACTTGGACAATTTGCTTTGGAAATAGACTGGTTATATGTAAAGTTATCCCCCTCAGATGACACACTATTTTGCCAACTAATTTAATTAATTACATCCAAGATGTGGGACAAATGCAGTCTTCATCATAACTTGTTCACTCAGATTTCCTTCCAGTGCACTACCCCTTCATCCTGATGAGCAGTCAGTGTGCATCAAGTGTGCACGCACTGTACTATTTTTATTCTCATCTATATTCTTAATTAAAAAAAAGACTGCAGAGATTAAATATTATATTTTTTTAAATCTAACATTGTGAAAGTGTTCTGCTACAGTATAATAGCAATATACTTAACCCATGTAGATCTCAATTCACTCTTTTTGAAGCTCAACTGCTACGTCTTCAAAATAATAATGCTTTCTATATTTAGTTGGTACAATTTTGCTTTTAGTTACGTTCTTAAATTACTAACCCCTATCCAGCCACGCAAGCAACTAAAATGCAGTCTGCTGACCACAGTACATTCTAGGAAATTACTTTCACCATTCCCTAAGAAATCAATGCATCTAAGAAGTACACATTTTCTCACAAAACAGTCAATCAGACCATATTTGTGAGCTACTTACTTGTATAAGTGAGCTGAAATCCTTGGTCAGTGTCAGATCCATTGGTATTAAACTCTATCCACAAATGGTTAGATGTGCTATTAAGGATAATTCCCATCATGTCATTTTTGGTGAAGGATCCTAGAGAGCGTGAAGAGGCGTCTTTTCCATCATACACCTTGTAGAAACAAAATAATAGTATGAAAGTGGACAACAAATTTAAATACTTGAAAAACTTTAGTTTACACAATAATTCCAAAGTTAGCTATATATTGTCAACAGTTTCTCAAAAAAAAATTGGTATTTCCTCCATTTTCTGAGGTACATACTATTTGGTTATTCAATATTTTGAAATATAAAATATTCTGTCACCATTAAGGTGTTTTGTTGTCTTTTTTTGTGTTTCAGTTTTGTGAGTTCATCTTGAACGAAATTATTTTTTAAGCATGACTCTATACTGTGAGGTTTCATAAACGGAGATTATTTTTAATGATTACTCATGAATGCTATCAGAAGTCACCATTGAAGTAAGGTCATAAGAGAGAAAACACATTCTGTACTGTTGTGCCTGAAGATAACAATAACAGAGCTGAGCTATCAAAGTCAGTCATCATTTTTTATTTCAGACTCCAAATCTGCACCATTTCTTATTTTACTATAGTCTTATTGACCATGTTACTTTATTTAAAACTTCCAATGGAGGACAAAATCAACAATATTAACCTCTGTGATATTTGAAAATTCTAGAATGAATAAGGATGTCCTTTTTCTTGCTCTGTATTGGTGAATAAGTTAGTATTGGTAGGAGGTGAAAAATGAGTTTTTACTTCTTGTAAAATTTTGAAAGCCATAAAGTGTCACAATAGTCTTCTTTGGGTGTTCATTGGTTTTCTGGTTTTGGTGGGGAGTTTTGTTTGTTTTTGTCTCAAGATGAATTTTAGAGAGCTAATTGCTTCTTTAAACTAATCACCTGTACTTTCTCATGGAAAAATAGGCAAGTATGTATTGTGTTTCATACTTCCAAAACATACCATACAGCATTTGAATGCTTATATAAAACAAGTAATGATCTGAACAGTTGGACTGCAATGATCTTTCTAGTATGAAGTAAAAAACAATTTGCCTTGATACCATATGTCCTAGAGTAATTCTAGACAACTACTTCAAAAACTACAACTACAGTAGATATCTGAAGCTTAATCCCTCCATTCTCAGGCCTTGTGGTAAGGTGAGGATTAATACTGATTTCAGTCTGAAGGAGGCAGGGATCCATTTAACCATCTAAATGTCTATACTTTAGTCACAGACATTTTTTCTATTTGAATATACAGTTAGAACTACTGATGAAATTTAGAAGTGTATCTTCTGAAAGGAAAGGCCATTACAACTACATTTATTGGTGATCAACAATTAAATGCGGAGCTATTTTCTCAGTGGAGAGAATACTCGCATACCATCAATGCGGGTGAACATTTTGAAAGTACCCCGTTCATATCAATTGCTGACATTAATAAAATAAAATAATAAAAATGAGCATGCATCAAGATTTTTTAAAATATAAGATCATAAATTTATTTTAATAAACATATACAGATATAAATGTCCCTAAAAAAATGCTTTTGAAGAACAACACATTATGTAAGGCATTGACAAAACAATACATTCTGTCCCCATCGCTATGGCAAAGGTTGTGTTATATCAGGGCACATAGATGAGCTATTGGAAGGCACAATCAATTGCATTTAAGGTTCATGGGAACAGTAACACATACGTAATACCTACTTCTCAGCAGAAATAGGACTTTAAGCTGTGCTAAGAGTATCTGATAAATATACCTCCAAACTTCTACCACTATTCTGGGCCAGAACTGCAGATCACTTTCATAAACTGACTACACTTTATTTAACAGAGCTGGAAATCTCTTGCTTGAAATAAATATGCATTCATTCACCATAAGATGTACTTTTCAATAACTTCTGATCATACACGTTAAAGCAGAAAGTACAGATGTATTTTTCTTGATTTAAAGATATTATTTTCAATGGAAAGATCTAATTTTAATTGTCATTAATTAAAAAAAAAATAAGTTAAATTTTCATTCATCTCTAAAACAAGTAACAGCTAATTACTGTGATTGTCTCTTAAACTTCATGTTCCTATAATGTTTGACTTACTGACTTACTGATACTCTTCCTACCTAAGAACAAGCAAGCTAAATAATGGTATCTCACAAGGTGAATCCTGACAAAAATGAAAATATTGTTTTATGAAATAAAAATGAGATAAGAGCGATCAAGTAAAAGCAGAGGTAAAAGAATGTATGACAGTTTTTAACTGGTGGCACTTGTCCAGACCCTATTAACATTACAGACATCAGTAAGTTACATGTCTACTCTAGTGATGGAAAATGTGTTAATGAACAAATCTAAGCATTGTATTTCCATTCTCTACACTGATAACTTACTGAAACCATCCCTGGGAAAGAAAAAGCATTTTCCCCTAACAATTCTTAGCCTTAATTTGATAACCAGTATGAGCCAAGGACCATTCCAAATAGGCACCTGGTGTAACACCACTGTGTTCTAGTATATATGACTGTCTCCAGAACCAGTGAGTGTATTTAATAGACACTAGTCTAGGCACTGTAACTCTTTGACTCATATATAATATGCATGTTTATCTCATTGAGGATAACACATCTGAAATACTCACATGCTACAATTCCTGTTGTCTCTGTTGTGAAGATATAAGGAAGTTCTATTTGGCCTAACAGATGAATGACATGAAATCATGTTCTGGTTTTACTCTTACCTCTAATAAATTTACAGTGATTGCATTATAAAGATTTCACCATAAACAGACGCTTTAAAGAATTATGAAATCTCAAGTGGCAATTAAAGCAAGGAGGTCAGGAAGATGAAGTGAAAAAGGATAAGCTGTAAAACAAACAGATATTCCAGATACTTGGATTTGCCACATGTCTCAAATTGCTGATTCTGTTTCTATTTCTTTAAATTATTTCTGCTTTCCCACTAATTTGTTTGTGCTTTGCCTCAGATACAGAAAATCTTGTCCACAATTCACAGTAATTAATCTGCACATGTTCTCCTTCAAAGCGTTAGGTTTGACTCTTCCTCATGCACATGGTGCTATCAATGTCAGAAGCACCCTTGGAAATTATTTGTAATACCCTATGCACCACAGGCTGCAATATACACCTTCAATATTCCCACTTATGCCAACAGTAAACCTAGTTGAATATAAGTAGTTGAAGGTGACTTTTATTTTCAAAGCAAGCAAACAGTGTCTGAGTAGGAGTCCAGTTATGACAGCAAGATTGTTTACAGGGCATTATTGCCAGTACGTTCTTGGTGCATACTTAATGCACATCTACTGACATCCTTACAAATCTCTCCTGAGAAGCCATTAGCCCAGGAGTTGCATAGGTCAGGGACTGCTTTTGAGAGACAGTTTATTTTGTAAGATTAGAGAGTGTAACATTACTGATGAAGTCAACCTGTGGAAGCTATCACCAGGGACAGAGGAAAATAACTGTTATTGTTTGGAGCACTGGGATAAATACAGCTAAAGCATTCAGGAATGCCTTATTACAACCTAAGCATTTGTGATAAAGTAAAAGGGAAATGTCTGCTCTACTGCTGGGATTAAAATATGCAGGCAAGAGAAGAGGACTGTGCTACATCTATTCATGAGTTGAAATGCTTTAGTAATGGTGCTAATGTATCTGTGGCTGCTGTGGGAATGTAAAAATGGGCAGTCACCTGAAAGAGAAGGAAATGCTGGGTAGATTTTCTTAAACTCCAGCTACTCATTCTGACAGTAAAAAGAAATTACTTACAACTAAATGCTGCAATTTCTCTTAATTGCAGAGATCTTTACAGCATAAAATCATCCCAGAGGGAAATGCTTTTAAAATGGTGCTTTGATGATTTAAGAGATAATTCCTGTATAGCTTCCTGACACTGATATGCATCCTTCTATATATACTCTCAAATCTATTCATTAAACCCTTGTGGAATACTTGCCTCCAACAGTGGTACTATGTAGTTCATAAGACATTTGTGGTGGGTCCAATTTAGCATTATCAGGAGTGTTTCTCACCTTTTTTTCCCTCACTCTTCTTTCTCACACACTACTGTGAAACACTGTTTGCTCTTTCTTAAATATGTTTCCCCAGAGGCACCACCATTTTGGTTGTGGGGCTCAGCTGTGCTCTGCAGTGAGTTGACTGGAGACAGCTCCAGTCTCTCTTCATAAGAGACAACACCTACAGTCCCCAAGCAACAAAACTTGAGCACCTGCACCCAATGCAACATTATATAAGCATATATTTTCTTTAAAACCAAAGTTTTTCAGGTGGAAAATTTTCCTATATTCCAGCTCAAGGCTTATAAATATTCCTGTCTTTTAGTGTATCCTTTGCAAGCTACCTGCAAGGTAGTCTTGGTGCTTTCTTCTGTGCAAACACGTGATACAAGAACTCTGGTGTTTCTAACATATTTTGCGCCTATTCAGGATATACGTAGGAGGGAAAACAAACTTCAGAAATCCAGTCCTTCCACAATTCCACATGCATACAGACGAAACTGACAATTAGTCCTAAACATGATCTGGCACTGAACCCAGAGAGTGGTGATCAATGGCACAATGTCCACCTGGAGACCAGTGACAAGTGGTGTCCCTCAGGGGTCAGTGCTGGGACCAGTGCTGTTTAACATCTTTGTCAGTGACATGGACAGAGGAATGGAGTGCACCCTCAGCAAGTTTGCAGATGACACCAAGCTGTGTGGCACAGTCGACTTGCTAGAGGGCAGGGATGCCATCCAGAGGGACCTGGACAAGCTGGAGAGGTGGGCCCAGATCAACCTCATGAAATTCAATAAGGCCAAGTGTAAGGTCCTGCACCTGGGTAGGCACAATCCCAAGCACAACTCCAGGCTGGGTGGTGAATGGCTGGAGAGCAGCCCTGAGGAAAAGGACCTTGGAGTCTGGGTTGATGAAAAGTTCAACATGAGCCTGCAGTGTGCACATGCAGCCCAGACAGCCAACCGAGTCCTAGGCTGCATCAAGAGAAG
>VWZE01009692.1:114822-142826 GCA_013396675.1 Eubucco bourcierii
GAGAAGAGAAGGCTTCGAGGGGACCTGATAGTAGCCTTCCAGTATCTGAAGGGGGCCTACAGGAAGGCTGGGGAAGGACTATTTACAAGGTCCTGCAATGACAGGACAAGGGGCAATGGGTTTAAACTGGCAGAGGGGAGATTTAGACTAGATGTTAGGAGGAAGTTCCTTACAGTAATGGTGGTGAGGCACTGGAACGGTTTGCCCAGGGAGGTTGTGGATGCTCCCTCCCTGGATGTGTTGAAGGCCAGATTGGATGAGGCCTTGAGTAACCTGTACTAGTGGGAGGTGTCCCTGCCTATGGCAGGGGGTTGGAACTAGATGATCCTTGAGGTCCCTTCCAACCTTACCATTCTATGATTCTAAATATGAGAGTTTGCAGAGAACTGAATGTGATTTAAAACAAATGAGGGGACGGTGTTTTGCCACTGTATACAGTACTGCCTTTTGATATCTAATTCTTGAGTCTTCTGTATAGTCTCTGGTCTGTGCATCTGCACAATAGCAGAGTGGAGCTGTGGAAAGTGCAGATAGACAATAATTAAGAAGTATCTGTCTTACAGGAGACTGGACAGGAGAAGACTGAGACAGAGATATGTCTGAAAATTACAAAATCACGAAGGTATTAGAGAATAGAGAATGCAAGACTACTCCTTAAACCCCATAAACGAGTACTTAATGAAACTTGGTATTAATCAGCTAACAATGTTAATTTCAAAGAAATTAAATAAATTACTTTCTATTTTATTTTCTTTTTCCTCTACATAGTGAACTTTCAAGACAAGAATTTTGTAGGAGATGGAAGAGATAGCAAAGTATGGTTGAATTTAATTCAGCAGCTGTGGATACTGGGGACTCGTAAGGGCAATGGAGCACAGGTAGTGGGCAAGTTTGTGCATTTTACCTAAATAAAGAAAACTATATACTGAGCTAGACAGACCAACTGGTACAATTCAGCAGAGTAACTCGTATTTCTAGGGTAATTTTCATTTCAGAAAACAAAAATTTCTCATACTCGTTTTGTATGCTAGAATGTTGGAATATTCTCTGCTTTCAGCTAGCAGATTTTAAATCCAAGTGTCTTTTCAGTGCTATTCAGACAGTTGATATTGTCTCATGAGGTGAGGAAAGATTTCTTTCAGTCTAGAAGATTATCTTCTACAGATCATCTAAAGAAAACAGAAGCTGCATGGACAAGTTTGTAAAATCTAAATCCTAGGGATACTTTACCCACTAATATAAGCAAAGCTAGGACACAACCACAAACATTGTCAGTTCTACACTCTGTTTGTTCAACTTCCAGCACGTTTTCAGACAAGATTTTGGCCTCTTCCTTTTGGTAGTCTTCCAGACAACGCCTAAGTAAATTTAGGGACTAGATGAAGGGATGATTACAATGAAAATATGAACAAGGACACCCTGCCATGGGAGTGGAGAGGACATAGACTTTAATTTTAGAAACTAATCTTATGGAGAAACTATAGGGGAAGAGAGTTTAACTGTATAAATAGAAACTGTGCTAAAACAGTTGCCTCAGAACCAGAGAACAAGCCTTGAAGTACAGACATCACCACAATTTTGCCTTTGCTTTCTTTGAATCCTCAGGAATGTTGTGCTAGCAGATCTATGAAAGAAGTATCTAACAAAGTATCCTTTTCTTTTGAATAATCACCATGTGACACTTAGATACATTACTATGAACAGAAAATAATACAGACACTTTGGTGTTCAAAAATCCAAATTCACATTTTAGGTTTTCTTTTTAGATTTTAATCCATTATATTCTATAAATATAACTGAACTATTTAGTCATGCCTGTAGAAACATCGTTGTTTCTAGTATGCATAATCTATACACAGAAAGCGATGTTATTCACATACAATTTATCCATTCTATGTTAGAAAGTGAAACGAAAATAAAAATAATTAGTGTTAAGAATCATTCATGCAATGTGAATATTAATCATTGTAGTATGTGATTGTTCTGGTGGTTTGTTTTTTTTTTTTTTCTTTTTTACCTTAACAATATCTCCCTCACGCAGCTGAAAGCTCCTGGCTCTAAGATGGATCCCTTTTCCAGCCTCTGTTTCTATTCTGTAGATACATTCATGGTTGTTGTCATAATTAGATGGAAAATTTGGAGATAGCAATGTTCCTTCATTTCCAGAGACAGTTGCTCCACATTCAGCTAAAGAAAACAGATAAAGTAAGGAAAAAGAAAGAAAGAAAAAAAAAAAAAAGAAAAAGAAAGAAAAAAAAGGAAAAAAAAAAGAATAAAACAAAACATAAAAAAGTGAATTATCCATTTCAAGAAAACATGAGTTATTTGCACTAACATTTAGTCTCTATAAAACCTCTACTATGCTATCTAGGAAAAGTGTCTTTGTCACATTTCACCTGGAAGACCAATTCCTAGAAAATCTATCAAAGTTGCCATCTCTTGCATTTTACTGAGTATGTTTATTATGTGCACTTAGGTGCTTTTACAGAATCCCCTCCAATTTACCACTTGGTCCTCCCATCAGACTAACCTACAATGCAGGTTAGCTAAATTGCAGAAAAATTGGGATTTCTTTAAAAAATATTTTTTTTAGTAACATTTCAAATAAGCTTAAATTTCACTTACTTTCCTGTTCAGATTTACAAATAATTGTTAGAAAAAGCAGATAATAAATTGAGATAAAAGAATCTGTCAATAAATCAAGAACATTCAATTTATTAATTTTTTCATTAACATAAATAAACCTCAAAATCTAAAAAACAAACCAACATTTGCTAACATCGATCAGGGTCAAGCAGACAGCTCCCTTCTTTTCCAGGTAAAGAGCAGATAGATTTTTTTTTGCAGTAATCTTTAGTAAGAACCTACTGAAGCTTTCAGTAGACATTTCTGTCATTACTCCCAAATAAAGAAAATAATGAAATGTAGGAAGAGTGGTATGTTCCAGCCCATGGGCTCAGTTTGAGTTCTCCAGAAAGGCTAATAAAATTATTCCAAATGTGCAATATAAATTTCAGTACATAATGAAAACATCTAGAAAATATTTTGATGTGTTTTTTCAAATAAATGTTCAAAATGCTTAAAAATGACCTAAAAAACACCTTATAAAAGCCTGCTGTAATGGTAACATATTAATATTAATTTATGCATGTTAATTTATGTGGTAGGCCTAAGCAGATCAAAATAGGCTTATACATGTCCTGGTTTGCCCAGACACATTTTTCTGCTCTCCTTCTGTTACGAGGAGAAGTAACTGCGGGAAAGAGGAAAAAGAACCTGGAATCCAAGGACTCTGGCCTGCCCAGACTTGTTTTGCATGCTGTGGTAAACAAGATATGCAGGCTCAGCTTGTGTATGCCTTGTGTAAGGCCTGTGTTCTGCCCTAAAAAGGGGGCAGCCTATGGCTTCACCTAATATGGTCAATCTTGGCTAACTGCCATTCTGATTGGTTGTTCAACGGTTCATTAGTCTCAGGCTGTATTGATAAAAGGAGATGAGCAGGTGACACAATGTGCTCTGCCCTTGTATTCGTGCTTGCTACTGCCTTATTGTATCCTGAACTACCTGGAAACTGCCTGCTTCAAGTTTACCAGGAACAGGCTCTAAATGCCTCCACGTGATCGACCTGCATAGCATGGCCCGCAGTCATGTCAAGACTGCACATCACAAGACATCCTGCCTGCACCTAAAAGTCTTCTGCCAAGATGGGAAACCATGGAGGTACACAGATCATCGAGAGAGCCAGGATCAGGCCAGAGATTGCCTCCTTTCCCCAGTAGTCTGGGAAGAATCAGAAGTCTCAGCCAATGACAAGAGAGTAACAGAATTCCCTGAAAGCATTTGTGTACTGTCTGAAGCTGTAGCTAGCCCCATGAGTGGGGAGATATTCTGTGAGTAAATACTTAAAGCCTCTTGTGATTCATCATTGCCTTCTACCATAAGCAGAAAGGAGTTCCTTGAATCCATCAAGTGGGCAAGCAGTGTACTGACCGCAAGCGGTGTATTGACCACAGGAACATCCTCTTCCAGTTCAATTAATGTTTATATATTATCACTATATGCGTTCAGAATTCATTGAGAGTTAAGCAAAAAAAGTTCTAATCATTAAAATAGTAATAAATTAATGTGTAATTGTAAATCAACAGATATATTTTATGAAAGATGTGACAGCCTTAAAAAAAAAACAAACAAACTTTTTTTTTTAAGTGTTAAACAGATTTTTACAGTTCATAGGACTTCAAAATGTTAATTTCTGGAAGCTGTGCGGATTTGCAAGTTTAGGTGAAACTCAGTATAGTTCAAGAAGTACAAAGAATCATTTTGAAAATATAGTGTAAAGATAGACCAGAAATAATTAATTTAAACATATTAATGGAGAAATGTAGATTTCATATTTAAGAATAAACAATCTAAAAAAAAAAATTACATTTACATTCTAAGGCCTTGACAGGCATCATGAACTATAAATTGCTTTCTAAAAGCCTAAAATCAGTGAAATTTTCTGTTTTACATTTCCTCCCTTCAATTAAACTTAAGGAAAAAGAGGGAGAAAGGAGGAGAAGAAAACAGGAATTGATGGAGGCAAAAGGGGAAGGAAAGATGAAATGTGAGTAGAAAGGGGATAATGAGGCAGACACTGTCTTACTTGGAGTCTTATTTTTACTCTACATTTTGGATCGACTCAGGGGAACTAAAAGAGGAAATCGTCAATAAGCTGCCTCAGGATCTTTGATTTAGCACATAAGCTATAGTTCATTTGCTATTTTAAAGCAGAGCTTTATTTTCTCCCTTTCTTTACCTTACTTGGGCTTTGAGATGCATTATATTTAATAGGCAAAGGAGTGTTCTGGAGTAGAATTCCAGTCACCAACAAACAGCTGAACCTTTAGTTTGTCTGGAAGTGCAGGATACATTGGCTATTTCTAATGTGCTTAAACATATTTACTTTGTCTAAATGTTTCAATGTACTGCAGCAGACTGACAAATCTAGTTTCTTTTTCATGTTTCTTTGGTAAAGAATCTGTCAATTATGTGATACATATTACATATGGTTGCATATACATATTTTTTTATATGTGTGTGTGTGTGTGTGTGCATGTTCATATGTAGCTATTTCTGTCCTTGATTTTTAGGAAAAGGTGGACTAAGTAAGATTATAAAATGTACTTCAAAGGAAGGCCAACATTAATGTCAGATATATTTAGATCCATACTGCTTGAGGTCTTCCTGCATTTACACCACCAGTACTCTACAGAAGCCTTCCACAAGTGTTTGCCAAAGTAAAGATCCATGAGGGAAAAAAAAAATATATATATATATATTCCATTAGGCTGCATTGGTATCTGACGATCTACTTCCTTAAAAAAAAAAAAAAGAAAAAAAGAAACCACTGAAACCATTGCAAATTATTGAAGTAAAATGCTGAAAAGAAGAAAAGAAACAAACAAAAACCAAAGCAAAACCAAACTAAAATAACAACAAAACCCACCACATTGTGGAATCAAAGTTTTTTTCTTACACAAAGTCCATACAGTATTCTACACTTTGTTTCAGTGACTCAGATATATGCAGTAAAAGAAGTGTACAATGAGATTTTCCTAATACAGAGCTGACCAAATTTCCTGTTCAGGTAAGTCTATGTTCCAAAATTCCAAACCATGGTAATTTAAATCTGCAAATAAAAGTGTTGATGTATAAGATTAGAGATAACAAACTGCAATTAATATTACTACCCATTTAAAGTATATTACATTCTTCAAGAAGCAGACATACTTTCTGCTATGAACAAGTAGTTACTTACTAAAATTCAATTACAGTGCAAAATTCTTCTGAAATTGGTATTAGCACACCTCCAACCCATTCTATACAATCACATTCTCCTTTCAGTGCACATTGCCCCTCAAACCTTGCAAATATTTGACAGGTATGCAGTTTCGTCAGACCCTATCATCCCCTTTGTGACAAAGGCTTAGTTGTGTTCTTTGATCAAGTTTCTTAGCTCATTCCATGTCTTTCAGTAAATCACTGACACTACTCCCTTGGAAAAGATTTCTAAAAGAAAGTAAGCCCTCCTTTGCCAACTTCTCTCCCTTGACAGGAAAAGCACACAAACATGTCACAGTTCATGTTCAGATTTCCCTGCCACTTTTTGCCTAATTTTAGGATATCAAGTTAAGGCCATGCATAATTGGCTTCTCCAGATTTTTGGTCTGGAGACTTTCTTTCCAGAGAAACATTGTCTCCATCTATGGCAAGACTGCTTTCTCTTCAGACCAGCAAAGTTTTTTGATATCTGGTGATTTAACACCTGACATCTCTTTTATTTGTAATCATTATCCATATATACAAAGAACATTATACCCTAAGGATTACAGACAAGTATTTTTCTAACTTACTGCACACTGCTACCCAGAAATGCATGAGCTCCCTACACATGAATAGCACCCACAAACAGCAATGATGATTCTGGTCTAATCAGCAGGAAAAGCTTATGCAGTTAAAAGCATCTCTCCCCTTCAAGGCCCTAATATTTCACTCAGTGGTATAGGAAATGCCATGTTTTTTTTCTTTAAAAATATCTACACTGCTTGATAGGATGTTTTTTATACATCTCCTATGACTTCTGTTTCACACAAAGGTTTTAGAAAAATCAGTCACAAAGTGAGCAAATGTTGGCTAACTTCTTTAGTATAGCAGGTAAGGCACTAAATGAGAGAGGTAGAACATTTCTTCATGAAATACATCTCTTAAGCAATTATGAAGTAAAATTCTGAAATAACTCATCAATCATCACTCACTGTTGCCCTATGACTACCAAATTACTAGACTGAAAAAATATATTCATGTTGAGTTCCATTTTCATTGCCTCCAATTAATCTTTAACTCTTCATGTAAAATGAAATCCATTGGCAAGATCATTCTGCTAGAAGGCATCAGTTATAATTTACAATTCTTTCACAGAAACCAAGGAAATGAAGCCACATCTCTAACATTCTTGACGAATGACCAAGCCATGGAGTTTTGAACAAGGAAGTGATATGGTTCACCCACTTAGAGCAACTGAAAAAAACAAACAAACCAACCTGCCAAGCACATCTGAAAGATGTCATGCAACATAGCTTATCTAGCACATGCTCTATGGGTAACTACGGATTTTAATACCTCAAGTTAAGCAGGTAAATCTTTTAATGTAATCCTGAAAGAGCTCTTTAATTTTTGCTACGGAGAGCTTTGTTTTACGCTTTCACGCTACTACTCTAATTCACAATCTTCTAGGTTCCAAAGTCCACAGACTTGCCCTCATCTTGAGAGAATTATTTGCCTCCCCAGAGAGATGAAGGAGAAAAGATTCTCTTGCCTCTTGCAAGAGAAAATAAATAAAAATCACATATCTACTTGTATTTTCACTTATTAAATATAATTAACTGAATATTAATCATCAGTAACCTTACCCTGACAAAAAACCAAGTATATCTGTATTAGTATCTGCAAGTTGTCAAATTACATAAACTTAGACACAGAACTTACTACGAGAAATAATCTTTACTGATTTTAAAGTAATTATTGTTGATACTCTGTATTCATTGTTTGATCCACAACTTTGTCTTGGCAAAAACTGATGTGAATTTAAGTAAACTAATATGCATGGAACTGTTGGAGCGGGTCCAGAGGAGGGCCACAAAGATGATCAGAGGGCTGCAGTAGCTCTCCTATGAGGACAGGTTACAAGAGTTGGGGCTCTTCAGCCTGGAGAAGAGAAGGCTTTGAGGAGACCTGATAGTAGCCTTCCTGTGTCTGAAGGGGGCCTACAAGGAGGCTGGGAGGGACTATTTACAAGGTCTTGTAATGACTGGACAAGGGGTAATGTGTTTAAACTGGCAGAGAGGAGATTTAGACTAGATGTCAGGAGGAAGTTTCCAGTGAGCATGGTGAGGCACTGGAACAGGTTGCCCAAGGAGGTTGTGGCTGTTCCCTCCCTGGAGGTGTTCAAGGGCAGGTTGGACAAGGCCTTGAGTAACCTGTACTAGTGGGAAGTGTCCCTGCCTATGGCAGGGGATTGGAGCTAGATGATCTTTGAGGTCCCTTCCAACCTTACCATTCTATGATTCTATGATTCTGTAACATAGGCATTGGACATGCCCTATGTAAATAGTATGTTCAGGATTAACTCCTCCAGCTGTAGTCTTTAAAGAAAAATAATATATTTTGCAATGTTTTTTGTCAGATTTTGTGATGTCCTTAGAGTAGTAGAATAGTATTAATGTAGGTACCTTTCCAGAACTTAAAATCTGCATATAGCAATAAAAAAAAAAATTGCTATAAAAAGATATAGCACTGAAAAAAGTATTATGATGTAATATAGATCCCTTCTGATTTGCATTCCTACTTTCCCTTGGTTTCTATAGCAATCTAAGATTTCCCAACACACAAATGAAAGTGATTCAGAATTTCCAGTTTCTTTTATCTAGCCAGCAATAAAAACCTTCTTTAAGAACACACCCAAAACTTTGGTGTAACTGAGTTTGCAATGCACAGTAAGTTAATATAGTTAATTTAATTTTTAAAAGTCCTCATAGAGCTACATATGTTTGTGATTTTGTTTATAAATGGAGAATTATCTAAAAATCTCAGCTCTCATACTCTTTCTACGTAGTTTGGCTGTCAATGCTGGGAAAAGTTACTATCATCACATCTAAATGGCTTGATAGGTAGCTTAAATGAGCATAGAATCATAGAATGGTAAGGTTGGAAGTGACCTCAAGGATCATCTAGTTCCAACCTCCCACTGGTACAGCATACATAAACCAAAATTTGTTCTGTAAATGTAAGGTACTTATATGGTTTCAATTCGGGTTCTTCACTGGCAAATACGCCAAACCACACCATTCAAAAAACATGGTCCTTTACCTTCTTTTAAAATAAAAATAATTTTTAAAAAATTAGTGGTATTGGTCCTACTTTTCAAAAGGTGGAAAGCAGATAAAAACAGATTAATTTTCCACTACAACTTTTGAATCTTGTGTGCCTTTAAAAGTTACATTAATTTATTTATGCACTATAAAATTAAAAGTATGCACCTTAAAATTCAAAACATTTGCTCTAATGGAATGTTTACCACTTATGTCCACCACTTAGAAGAGGAACTATATGCTTTACTTTCACTAGTTGGAGCTGTCTGTTATAACCTTGCTGAGGACTCCAGCATACTAGAAAATGCTGCCTTATCAAATTCTTTTTTTATTCCCTTTCATTGAGAGCAGTCTGTCTGCAACAGACACTTGACCCCATTCTTTTGCTTAACAAAATCACTTAAATTCCATTTACATAAGTATTTTTTTCATTATTCTTTCATTGTTTCACTTGAAATTGGATAAAAGAAAACTGTAGAGGACAGATCTTTTGAAGATCATAAAAAACTTCCTGAATATGAACATAAACTGCATAAAATAAACACAATTCAGGGATTCTTGAAATACTTTGAAATACAGTTCATGTAAAAATGTAATGATAACTTTGTTTAATGGAAAATTTTGCCTTTTTTTTTCTTATACATCTTGTTAAAAGGCTTGACAGCATTTTAAGTAGATCTCCAAAGCAGAGATCAAATACGAGTAGTACATCATCAGTTTACAGACTTCTTCGCCACAAAGGGCTCTGCTGAGTGCAGAATACCTTTGCTTTATTTTAAAAATTACGCAGCTGTTCATAAAATATGAGAAGGTGACAGTTCTTTCTGTTTCTTTGAAACAATATCATTACCTAGTAGAACCACACAACAGCAAACCAAGAGCAAAGGAGTTCATGGATAAAGCTGAAACAAACGTTATATGCTCTGTCTTCACCTAATAGCAAAAACTTAAGGTTTCTCCATAGTTACTGATTAGAGAGTCTTGTCTCTAGAGATCAGCATATGACTTCTGCAGGGCAGACAATACCTGACTGGGCTAAAGCACAGCTTCATGTACAAACTCAAATGCAATGCAAGGAGATGAAGCTTTCGGTTAATTGAAAAGTTGCATCGAGTCAAGGCGTGCATGCAGTTTCCACAGCACCTCTAATGCACAGCACCTTGATGTTTATAATGTTAGCTTAGTCTCTAATTATGCAGTCAGCCCTTCACTTGTGAGCCAGCGACTTTTCACCTACAATCTGCCAGGCTGTTGTGTCACTGCCTTGACTCTGGTACCACAATTGCTCTTGTTCTCACCTGACACTGCTAAATTCAGAAACACTGTCATGATGGTTTTCTCCCAGAAAATATCTGCTGTTGTTTTTTAAATCATGCTGTTCTTACCACACTTCTCACAATTTATCTTGTAGCTTTTAGCCTTTAACTACACTAAGATCATATCACTCCAAGTCTGGTGGTTTTTAGCCTGTAACTTCATACTGAAATAGAACCCAGTACAAAGAAAGCAGATAATTATTTAATACACAATGATACATGTGCCTAAAAAGCCTGCCTACTACTACTGTTTAGTTTGCAGCACCCACACATGGTCCAATCAGTGCTAATAGATCATATGTAACATGCCTCATCTTTCTAGAATAGTCTGATAAGGAGCTATGAAGATAACATCCCTATACGATTTCATTTATCAGAAAATATATTTTTCATATGCAACTTTAAATGTGGAAAGAAGGCAAAAAGGTGACCTGAGACAATTGTTATTCCTTCTGACTATAAGAGATTAAAATTTCTTATCATTCTCACATTTAGGTGATTAAGGTCTGGTACAAATCATTACTCTTTCTGTTTTGAAAATCATGTCAGACTGCCCCAGTGCATTAACTGAAATCTGTTAATGCCTCCTGAACATTAAATTCTCAATTTTTCAACAGAAACAGCTTGAACCTATAACTACTATATTGTATCTTAATTTTGGAGATTCATATATAGTAAGACTTGAACACCAATTTGAAAAAATCTTCAATTTTCTGACAAACTGACAGAAAATGAGGATTTAAAAAAACGAGGATTAAAATCCCACCTTTTTATTTTATATTTATAAAAATATTAAAAAATAGAAATTATTTTAAAATCTAGTAAATAACTGTATTAAATACACTGTATGAAATACAAAACAACCTACAACTGTAACAATTTAAATGTGACAGCACTTACAGTTATGAAATAAAGTGGATCCTGGCCACATGCACATCCTTATTACTGTCTGAAGTTTCAGGAGACTCAGATACTGATGTTATGTAAGATTTCTTGCTCATGAGCCGCTCTTAAATGAGAGCTCTCTCTCTGCCTAAACACTAGCTAAAAGTAAACACAAAAGTGAACTCAAATTCCAATGTTACGGAGAATTTAAAGAAAACAACGGATGCCAGATCACAAGGGTCTCACAGAAATCTCCACTGCTATTCAGGTTAACAAGGTCCCCACTTCTGTTTCAACCTCAATGGAAATTAACTCAATGCCATAACATGACAAAGTGCATTAATTATCATTGATGATTTTGCAATGAATATTAACTAAACTATTAAAAAGAAGTAGCTTCTTAAAGAGTGTCAGCAATTTATTGTAGCACCCTATCATTAATTATTCATGTAATATTTATTATAACAACTGAATATGATAAATTAATGTGATATTAATGTGAATACCAGTGAACAATAACTCAGTGAAGATTTTACTCAAACAATGTGTTAATGCTCCATTAAAAATCAAGTGCCATGTAAAATTTAATAAGGGAGCAACAGCACTAAAATATGAAATGAAAACATTAAGTAGCTGTTTCTTTACAGCTTTATCATTTACATTTTTTACAGTTGGCTTTAGGAACAGGCAAGTAATGCAGGTTTAACACCTAATCAAACAAACAAAAAGCCCCAATCCTAGTACTCAAAACTAAGTTTATTTTATTACTGTCTTATGCCTGAACTCCATGCAAGGCCAGCATGAACTGAATATAGTGTGCACTATATTTTCATAATATACCCTTATGAGAAGAGACTGAGGGAGCTGGATCTCTTTAGTTTGGAGAAGACTGAGCGATGACCTCATTAATGTTTATAAATATGTAAAGAGTGAGTGCCAAGAGACCGGGGTCAAGCTCCTCTCAGTGATGCCCAATGACAGGACAAGGGGCAATGGGTGGATGTTGAGGCATAGGAAGTTCCATCGAAACACGAGGAAACATTTTTTCACTGTGAGGGTGATGGAACACTGGAACAGGTTGGTCAGGGGTATTGTAGAGTCTCCCTCTATGTAGCTATTCAAGACCTGCCCATATGTGTTCCTGTGTGATCTGATATGGGTGATCCTACTCTAGCAGGGTGGTTGGACTAGATGATCTTTGGTGGTCCCTTCCAGCCCCCAACATTCTGTGATCCTAAGTAAAATTTATCACACCTCCTTAAGAAGACAGTGAACAAGGAAAATCCAGACAAAATAAACACAGGCATCATGTAAATCAGGTAATAGAATAAAAATCTAAGCTAAGACAATCTCAGAAAGGAGAGATGAAGAACTAACTAAAACTTTCTGTTCCATTACCATGTTATGTCTCAATGCCTAAGTCCCGAAAGAGGTTATTGAAGTCTTTAGTGGTATGTTCTGGTGAAAAGGGGAAAACAAGCACCTGTAATAACAATAGTTCTTCAGCCACAATGCTAAGTAGAAGGACTGGGTAAAAGTCACTCACATTAGTAAAAATATTAGAGAGTTAAAAGAAAATCATTGTATTATAATCTTACCATTGCTTCAAATTTGCAATTAATGTCACAGAATATGATGATAAACTAAATGTATTATTTAATACTTAAACTTTTTTTATTGTGGAGTCATATTAACAGACATTTATTGTACTGTACCTCTCAAACATTAAAAAATCCAACAAGGTGCAGTAGCAATTTCTGAAACATATTTTAAAAGAGAAGGTACCTACACTTGGGCACTCTAACTTGGAGGTCACCGTAAAGCTGTTTCCCCTCAGGTTTCCACATGTTGCCTGCAATAACCAGTGAACAGCACATCACTGGCTAGTAAGAAGGATAGAAATGGAGTATCTCCCCTCTTCCGAAATTTCATCAGCATATCGTAATGCACCATAAAAGAATATCAAAATTTAAAGGCTCAGCTCTTTGAGGATTACTGCAAATGACAGTTACATTTCAAAGAGTACTTAGGAGATGATTTAGGTGTACATCAGATATATGTGTTTAAACTCCTGGCTTTCAGCCTCCACTTATCAGCCAACTATCTCGGGTAATGCAGATACACACCAGGCATCTTTTTTCATATCACATTCCTGTTTTTGCACATACTGGACTTCCCACCAAGTCTGAGAAGATATTTAACAATGGTATTAAAAAAAAAAAAAAAGAAAAAAAAAAGGAAGAATGGTTATCTTAGTACTGACAACTGCCTTTGGAACAGGCTGCATAGGGAAGTGATGGAGTCACCATCCCTGGAGGTATTTAAAAAATGGGCAGATGTGACACTTAGTGACATGGTTTAGTGGTAGACTTGGCAGTACTGGAAAAATTAGTTAGACTTGCAGCTGGACTCAACCGCAAAGGTCTTTTCAAATGATTTCTATTTTCTATTTCATTTCCTACATGATTTTATGACAAAGCCATACAAGTGTGCAGAAGGGTATATGAAATTTATGAGGTCAAGGATAGCATTCTGCAGCGCAGCAGGACAGTGACATTTTTGGAGTATGGCACTGACGTAGGAATTGTGTGGAGGGAGAGCATTTTCTGGATCTGTGTGCTCATAGTGTTGGTTCACTGAACTATTACATTCAATTTAAAAAGAAAAACAATTACAGGAACACTGCTTCTCTTAACTATGAGTCTTTAATTCCTTTTTTAAAAGTAGCACAAACTTAACATAGAGTAGTAGAAAGCTCCTGATGAGCTTGACTTAAACCTGAAGATGTAAATATATGATTTAAAGCATAGTTCTGATTTACTAGATGATATCTAGGAAATTTGCATTTAATAACAGACAAATTGTGTGGTTCCTTTTCAGAAAAGGAAAGAACCTGATTATGACAGACTCCTTTAGGTGGATATTAGCCTGAGGATCAGGGACTTCAACAGACTAAGAAGTTGTTCCACATCATTTATGGACTACAGTGTTCACCAAGCTTCTGAGATACAGAGTTTTGGTGATATGCAGAACTGCATGACAGCCTAGGGGCTTTATTCTTGTGTCTGTACTCTAGAGGGACCAACTTGCTAAAAGCTGAGCTTCATCCTCAGGAAAAAGTATCCAGCTGTGAAATGTAAATGAAACTGTAATAGAATTGTGTAATTATAGGTAGAGAAAAAAGAGTTATTGTTGGAAGGAAAAAGTGCCTACAATATGTATTCACACTCTGGGGCAATTTTGTTCACACAGCCATGAAATAAGTATAAATTTGCCACTATGTAAAAGTGAGCAACACAATGAGAATAAATTATATATATGGAAGCAGTGTCAGCAAACCATCATAACCACAATTAGCAACTAACTGTATGGTTTTGAAAAAAAAAAAATCCTGGAAAACACTAGAATAATAATTGAAGTAATAATAGCAAAACAATGAATGTTGTCAAAGAATGAAGGGGAAATTTTTTTCTGGTTTCAAACCTCAGCTAGACAAAAGACAATCAAAAGAAGCTTGTCTATACTCCAGTAACTTGGGTTTTACCCAACAAACACAAATTCAGTAATTTTAAATGATAATTAGATTATTCAGAATTAAATTTGGGCGATTAAACCTATAACACACAGACAAACATGCCAATTACAGTAATGTGCCAGATGATAATGTTAACAACCTTGCAGGCTACAAGTTGTTTCAGAATAGTTAAAACCAGATGTCTACATCAGTACTCTCAAATCTAAAGATATGGGTTATTTTAGTGACATTTCTTCCTCAAGAAACGGTGCACATTTATTTTCCAGGTAGCCCTGTGTGAGGATTGCTAGGAGGGTATTTTTACCTTGACATTATTTATAGAAATGTGCCCCTAATTCCATTAACTCTGTGCATCACACAATAGAGCATAGCAGACTGTTACTCTAAGTTCCCCTCAGTTTTGCATTCCTCTTAATCATAGCAAATTTGGAGGGGAGGAAAAAAAGAGGACACTATGAATGTACATTTAGACACTACATCTCAAAGAATAATTACATAAAAGTAGCCAGCCATATATTTTCTTTTCCTTTTCTTCCTTTTTTAAAGAAGTCTGTCTCCTTTATACCACAGGTAACTGCAGCAAATCTTTGCTGTGGGCTACTTGCTGGAATGAGTCACCAGTTAGGTAGAGTTTTCAAAATCTGTGATGATACTGCATAACTCCTTGAGGTGCATGACAAAGATAGACACACATTTCAATTGAAAAAGTAAGAGTGTAGGGCTTGACACAGAGAAACAAGATTTACAAGGACACCTGTTTATGCCTATCTGATTTTGCAGATAAGACATAGTGGTATCTTTTTGCTCTCAAAAGCAGAGCCCTTACTGAAGAAGCGATGCTGCCTTATTCTGAGAGCCAACCAATTTCTGGGCAGTCAGATAAAGACCTTTGAAGTTCAGGGAAAGATCATCTACCTTCACAACATGAAGAATAGGCCCACGAAACTGATGATAATGCACAACCTATGGGACTTGAAGTCTTGGACTAAAAATGGACGAGTCATGACAGTAAGCTAAATGTATTTGCTAAGGACTGCTTTTGCCTTATCTGAAAAATGACTCTCCAAAGGATTAGAAATGGTGTGAAGGTACAAATGGTTCTCTGACTAAGAAAATTTTGTAATATTTTGGAGAAGAACTCTGGAAGAAGAACTTATTTACTTGGATGTAGAAGAGTGAATGGCGATGCCTTTGGAAATCCTATTGGTTTCTTGCTGTTTTTTTCCACCAAGAGATAAAACTGAGTATAATTTTCTTATGATACAATTGAGCACATATTTGTGGGAACATTTAGTTTGTAAAGAAATGCAATTAATCTTGAAAGACTTTCATCCTGAATCTGATTACAAGAACCATGGAAGTATATGTATTACTATGTGTCCTAGAGGGTCCAAAAAACCCTTGTTGATATATATATATAAGGGTTGGTGTGCATCTGTCATGCAAGATGACTTTGGTCAGTGAAGAAATGATAATGAGGAAGAAATAATCAAAAGGCTACTGAACCCAATAACATACCTAGGAGTTTGCATCACCAAGTTGAGACTAGATTTAATTTCTGAATACACACTCTAAAGCTAGCAGATTTCAGGACAAGTAGTTTCTTTTCACTCTTTTGTGAAAGAAGTAGTCTTTGTGTGAACTTCTTTTCAAGGTAAGAAGGTATTTCACCTCTAATGTCTTAGATGCCAAAGCAACAAGAAATGGGACCTCTGTAAACATCCTTTGTGCTAAGAATCATGTGTAAGTAGCTTGAACTGAAGGGCACTGACTGTGACTTTCGCCCTCAGCTTCACTCATCTGCTTAGCAGTTTCTTTCTTTATATTTGCCTTAGTTGCACTACAGATAATCTTCAGTCTACTATGTTTTCAGAGACCAAGTTTTCTTCATACAACTTTAAAGAGTTACTTAGATATACTATTTTAGATAAGTGCCAATTGTTTGTGTGTAATTTATAAAAGCTTTTCTTAATCAATCAAGAAGGGTCTTGTACATGGTTTTAATGTCAAATGTCTTAGAACCATTCTATAAATTAATCCAAAACTGAATATAAAAAAAAAAAAAGAAAAAGGAAACAACGAGTTGTCAGTAAATAAATTTCCTTCCTATATGAATTAGAGATTTACCATGTACAAATATGATTGTATATGGGTCTCTAAATTATGCTTTAAAGAACATACAGGCATACCAGTGTCAGGCACAGCAAGTGGTTACATTTCGTAGCCTAAGATTTAAACCTAGAATTTTCAAATGATTGGCAGACTCTGTATGATTTTTGCTGCCCTTTCATCTGTTACTTTCTTTCAAGCATGTGTTAAATAACCCCCTTTTTTTTTTTAAAACAAAATCAGACAATGTTTACTTTTATCCATACAAACTATATAGGTGTATCTTACACATATGTAAATTATAGTTGATTCATCCCTTTAAAATACATCCCTTTAAAACAAAAGAAAAAAGCTGAAGCTGGGTTTCTCCCTTAATGAAATCTTAGTTAAAATATCTATAGGAAACCTATTTAGAGGTTTGTGCAACTATTTGACATTTCAGATGCATTATATCAGTAGTAGTTCATCAGATTCACTTGACATGGTGCCAATAAAATCATCCCACAAATCAAATACAACTGCATGAATTTTATAAAATCCAGTCCCAGAGTTTTTCCCAGAAAATAACTGTTCTCTCAATTTGAGATTATAAGTTACTGACTTTTCACAACATTAAGGAAAAAAAAAAAACAAACTTTTTACAGTGCTGTAATACAGTTTATAAACTCTAACACGCCCCCGCCCCCCCAGCACTTCTGAGTTTCAGGAATAACAACACAACATTAAAACAAAGACCCTTAAAAACAGCTGGTGGACTTTAAAAAAAAGTCTGTTTTCACCTAAGAGCTCTAAATATATTGTTCCTTTACACTGAAAGACGAAATATGAAATTTGTATTTCCACTATGGCAAACATACAATTCAATAATTAAGATTCATATTTTATCCCTTAAGACGTATTTATCTTATTTTGTATCAGAATTCTAAATATTCCTCTTTCTTATCTTTATTCTGCAAGTCAGAGACATGCATTGCTTAGATCTTTCACTGACTTTGGGGAATCAAGCCTTTCAACCCAAGTGCTTTGTCTCTGCCCAGTATTCTGACACATGCCATGTGCTATTAACGATGAATGAAATGAAAGCATGTGACCACCTACCCACACACCTTGGCAGAGGTGCACTCCACACACGCCGGCCACCTCCCAGGCAAGTAAGTTTATTAGCACCTTCCAAGCGATATCCAGGGAAACAAGAAAAGATCAAGGAATCTCCGACACCAAAATGAAAACCAATTCGTCTGCTGAAGGCAGGAACACCAGGATCATCACATGGTTCCAGATCATATTCTGTAGACAACAGAACACAATAAATAAATAAATGGGGAAATTGTCCACAAAGAAAAAAAAAATTAGTTGTATTCTACCTTTATGAAACACTTGGAAGACCTGTATTTCAGAGCTGTGTTCTAAACTAAAAGCCAGTACAGTTTCTATGCATCTTTGTAAGTAATTCTGTATCTATTGTGTCTCACCTACACTACCTGTATTGTCTTAACATCAAGGGACATAAACAGCTTGTATTATTAAGTGGGTTTATTATCAATTTGCTTGCTCTGCATGTAATTCTTGGTTCATTTCATCTGAATGTCTAAACATCTTTAGAAATGAAATTTAAAAAAAAATGTAATGCAGAAAATCTAACAAAACATGATATTTTGTGTATTTTTCTATGTTACCTAGTATATGACCATTTTAATTTATTTATAAATAAGCTATCAGATATATAATTTAATATTTCCATTTGCATTCCAAACTTGCAAACTGTTGACTTTGACTTGGTTAGTCCAAAGGATTGAGAATAAATGTAATTGAGCATGTTATAGCAGTAAATCGAACACCGTTGTTCTAATCAGCGAGGCGCCTTGCAATTTTTTCTTATTTTTTAAAAAGCAAGTTAAATGACATGCAGTATTCATAAATAGTATGTTCATTCATGAACATTGCCATATGTCACTAAAATTAATTCACTGTTTTTTTCTGTTCTTGAAAAATTATGTAAGAGTTTGGTATGAGATCCTTATGCACTGCTTCCACAGACTATCCACGTGCATGAGCATCTTAACAAGCAATTCATTCATTCATTCATATACATATCTGCAAATATTCTACATTCCAGCCATAGAGACAGCCAAGGAAAACTATTGAGAAATGCAATTTATGTCACCTAATTTTAGCAGAATGTAAATAAAGAAGTTGTTGGGTTTGGTTTTTTTTTTTTTTCAATTACCTTAAAAAATTATTTGGCTATTATCAGAACTACTTTATATACGAACAACTAAGAAAGTTTTATTTTTATAGATACATTGTCTATTTTAAAATCAGTCATCAAATTAGACTCTTCTATAACTCTGAGTTACCATAATATTGCTTTTTTACCATTTATATACTTCCTTTAGTGAAATAGCACCAGTTACTTTCTTCTGAAGCAGTACCTTCTAGCTTTTTCCCCCTAATTTTCTTTGATACTTTTTCACAATGATGATGGTGCACTGAGAATAGAGAAAACTTCTCCTTAAAACAGTCACATCACCAAAATCCTCAATCTGTTAGACACCTTTATAATCCTCAAACAGTTTCCTACAATGATGACTAGACAATTTATATTGATGTTTTGGTTTTCTGGTGGTTTTTTTTTTTTTCTCTTTACTGGTACTTCATAATATCTCTATTTCCAAGTAAAATATTATCTGGTAACTGTGACTGGATATTTAGAAGAATGAAATTTCTTACCTGAAAATGTTATGTTGAAGCCTTCATAAGAAATTGAAAAATCGGATATAAACCGAAGCTGTGCAGTAAAATTTCCAAAGAGGCCTGCTTTAATTGTAGGGGGTAAGACTGAGCCAGTTAACCTTGTTACTGGTTCTGAGAAGCTGCCATCCTCAGTGATGAGCAAATAATCATGAGAGCTCTCAAGGTGAAAGGTATGAAAAATCATTTGTACACCTTTAGAAATATTAAAAAGGGAGAAAAGAAAAAAAACTTTTAATAGGAAGTTTTTGTTTTCCTTTACACATAGATAACATAAGGTAAACCTTACATTATGTGGAAAGATTTTAGTCACACATGGAATCAAAACCTGAAATTTATAAAATAAAAACTGCAAAGAGCACTTAGGCTCAACCAATCAATATGTGTTCACTGCAAATCAGTAGCTCCCAAAAGAGGACTGACAAGATTCAGTGTTATTTGTACACAGCAGTCTGAAAACCTAGATTTAAATTGCATAGATTTTATTCAAGTTCCTGTATGTCTTTCTGATTCATGATCTCATCATCAAACTATGAGATATACTTTAACTAGTAGCTAACATTTTGTATTCACTTTTTACTTTTGCATTTACTCCAACACAATTTTGTTTTTCACTCTAAACTCCAAGGAAGCATCTGCTTTGAAGGACAACAAATACAAGGTTTATGTATGGTTTTCCACACATATAGATTCACATTTTCCAGGACTAGTCCTTTCCTGGAGTCAAGATTGTTTCTTTCAGTTGCCAACTTATAAACCATCAATGAATTCAATTTTGAATTGCAAGTACGTTTTCATATACAATTATCAAGTGTGGGGAACAATATTCTTCTCAGCCTTCTCCCATATTTAACAGCAATCTGAGTTTTAAACTAAAATACAGTCCCTAAGATTTTAAACAGTAGAAAATCCTAAACTTCTCAGACTACCACACGTAACAGATTTTTCTTGTCACCACATTTGAAGACATATACTTCAGGAAATGTAATTTCTTCCATAGAAGATTTGACTCAGTTCCTAAAAGGCATTTCATTATTATTGTTTGTTTGATTTTTTTTTTTTTAACATTACATACGCATGCATAATTTATATTAGATTCAGGCATAATTTATATTAGATTCTTACCCTTGCCATGTGACACTTCAATGGTCCAAGTGCAGTTTAAAGAGTTTGGGTAAAAATCAGGAAAACCTGGAGAAAGAACAGTTCCACTCTTCCCTTGAATATATCCACCACATAAGGCTTTACAAGAGAGAAATAAAAAAAAAAACCAAAAAACAACAAACAAACAAAAAGGAGGAGGGTAAGTAAAAGCCAATAGAAGTCACACAGGAGTCCTAGACTTTGCTAAAAAAAAAATAAAATAAAAAAAAATCTAGTTCACATTTTGAACTATCCTTAATGTTAAAAACAGAGTCAAGTATTAAAAGAAGATGCTAACCCAAAACCTCGACATTCACATTAGATAACAATTTGCTTATTCTTAAATTAGTCTTTGAAACAGAATCAATTTTATGCAGAACACAAAAATAAATATAACTTTTCTCCAGAATACTGCAAATATTAATTCCTATTGAATTAGTATTTAAGGAAAACAGTTCCTTTTTGTGTATGTATGTGTGTGAACTAAGACAAAAATCAAGTGTCTTGCAGGTACTTTTCTGACAATACATATTTAGAAAGTTAAATATACAATTCATTTTTTGTCAAACAAACAAAAAAAATTACAAAGCACTGTACTTTTTTCAAATAATTTGATTTTTTCTGCAGTGTTTAGGTAATAAAAACTGGGAGCATTTTCCTCCCTTTCGATAATTCAGATTGTCCCATGATAAGTAATTTAGTTGCACTGGAATATTTTGAAAGACACAAGAACTATGCTAGAAAATATTTTATGCATACTAGCATTTGCTAAACAAGGCTGCTCAAATTTGCCTGGTAAATTAATTAAAATTTAAGATTTGAATGCTGAATTGCTCACTAATCTCATAAATACAGCATGGCTGTGCTCTTCACTCACTTGTTGCTGTCCTGCTTTTTATGTCGGATTTAGAAAAAAAACTTTTACTAAACTAAATATTTAATAATGAAACAACAAAGCATTAAAATGTTTTTAGTCTTCTTCCTCACAGAGAGTAATATACTTTGTCATAAACTAGAGGATGAAACAAGCATTCAATAAACTTGCAGTAGTTGTTTGCAAACATATATGTGATATATATAAATATACATACAAACAAGATGGCATTATAGCTAAATTTGCTTTTTTAGTTAATTTGTTATTTATTTTCATTTTTTATTAGACTGACATATTTGTTAAAGCCTTTCATGTTTTTTTTTAACTTATGTATTTTATATATGTTCATAAATAAGTAGGAGAGTAGCCTGATTTTGTATTACTGCATATATGCATGAAAGAGAATATGTATGGCTAAATGAACAGTAAATATATGCTTCAGAACATTACTTAATAATACATAACATAATTATGGATATCACATCCCTAATACTCTAAATGAGCAGTAGCACATTCATGTAAACATCACAGAAGGAAGAAAAATAGTTGACTGGGAATAATTTCTTAAAGTAGATATTAAGGATTTTAAAACAATTTACATAGCTTTAAGTTTAAAAATATATAAATGATGCCTTTTTATTCATCTCTTCCTTTAAAATTATTTTCACACTGCACCTTGAGAGTATTGTATTTTTAGAACAACATTCTGCTAGAGGGAACTTTAGACACTGTGTCCCTATGCACAGTTCCTTTCCTTAGCTCTTGGCATGAAACAAAGTAACATGTTTGTCACTTAGGGATTTATTCTGCTGATTTAATTTGTGACGTTGTAATTCTGAGAATATCAATAGTCTGCAAGTGACTGCAAAATGCTCATTTCAATCTCAGTTAAATCTGTCACATTGTAAAAAAATGAGGATTTTGAGCCTCAGATGACAAATATGCTGACACTGACATAATTATTACATAACAGAATATGAGTTGTTTTTTTTTTTAAAGAGTAGCTAATCAATGTAGTCAAGTATTTGAGGAAAAGAAAGAAACTGACTATAACCTTTTCATATGTCGCGTGCCTAGAGGCCCTACTCCAGAAAGGCGTGCAATTCCCAGACTTCTGGAAGTCTGGGGTGGACCTGGGAAATAAGAATTTTCTTTCAACGAGTAAGTGAAGATTACCTAAATCTTTCTGTGGTTTGACATCCACATACAAACAGCAGAGTTGAATATTTATGTTTTAAGCCAAAAATACATTCATAAATTTTAGTACAAAATAAATTAAAGAAGTCTAGAGTACTATCCAAAGTTAAGATTCCTGTGATAGTGCTCTTCAACTCATTGTAGCAAAGCCAACAAGTGAAAAGAATTCATAAACCCAGTGGAAGAATACTAAAAAGGCCTTGCTCGTTTTAAAATTACAGCTCAAAGGAAATTTGCGACACTTCAAATTTCAACTACTGTGCTATGAACACACAACTTAAAATTTTATCACAAAATACAATTGAAAACTACATTTTACTTCTGTCCTTGCAAAGGAGGAACAACTTGTAATGCATCCAAGAAGAGTGAGATCAAATGGTAGATCAGTTTGCTTTGTAGTGATTAAGAATCTTTTGTTAGCTTGTATGTTTTGTGCATGGGGTCAGAAGGCTGTTGTGAGAATTAGAAACTAAAATACTTCACTGAATCTAAGTTTGGCCTTTGACATTCCACTATAATCAATGAAAACTTCAGATCTGAAATGGGAGTTAGAAATTCAATAAGGTAAGTAATCCACTAAAACCAGGGCCATAGTCAGTATCAGCTTGGGTGTTCTTTCACACACTAATCTTTCATCATCTTAGAACACAGTTGTATCAACAATAGAGAAGCCTGATCAAGGAAAACATGTTTTTAAAGGCAATAATTTAGCAAACAGAAGGAAGAAAACAGGAAGTTTTAGCAGGGAGTTTAACAAAAAGAGAAGTTTACTGAGAATTTTCAGAGGGTTCAATCAGTATTGAAATATCGACATTAGGTTTTTATTTTCTGTGGTTTCTATTAGACACACTTTGTAGGAACTATACAAGTGATCAAAAAAGAAAAGGTTATAGAAAAGCAACTCAGCAAACAAATCCAATGATAAAAATCAGCACAGCACAGTTTGTTAGTGCAATTCAGCTTTAAAAAAAAAGTTTCATGAAAGCTCTAGACAGTTTCATGTTGCATATCCCCAAAACAATTAATGAACTATACATATACTCGCACAAATTTCACTGTACATTACTTGCCAGAAAGTTGATAGAGAGACGTAAAGTATGACTTTTATTAACAGTAAAATAATTTTTTAATGCGTGGACCTTGGTGTAATTGAAGGTAGTAGCAGTGATAAGCTTAATTAGTTCTTAAAAATAGGAGATTAACTTTCTCAGACTTTAAAGCTGCCATCTGAAGAGCCTGACATTTACCATCACAGCTGGGTAATGCATGATTCCACTGATGGTTTCTTTCACATACGAGCGGTTCTTCATCACTCAGTGTATATCCTGGATCACAGCTAAAAGTTACAGTGGAGCGGATATTAAAGTTGTTACCATGGCGATGGCCATTTACAGGAATCCCTGGGTCCAGGCAAGAATCTGATTCCAGAGTAACACCTGAAACACACAGATTTAATTTGTTTATTCCCATACTTTTTTTTTTTTTTCTCCCCCAGAAAGTAAATAGAAAAGTTCCCAAACAAAACACAAAGTGAGTGAGACAGGAGGCAGAAAGAGCCTCCAAAAGATAACTGTTAGCATTGTCTGAAACCTGATGTGGGACATAAAGCACTTTTGCTAGCTGTTGTCACTGACTCAGAGCACAGAGATGCTCAAATGAAGCAGGAGAAGATCGGCGTGTATTTTGTCAAACAACGAAAAAAAGAGCCATCAAAAGAACCAGGCACCTGAAACTACTGGAAGATACTATGATTCAAAGTACAAATACAAATTTTTCTAGAATGTAAATCATACTTGGTTATTCCATTTCACCTACTCCATTTCTGATAAGGCAGGACAATTCAACTATGTCATACTAATGGTTTTTTGGTTTAGTAAAACTCACTGTCAAAAAACTCAGTTGTTGAACTCAGAAACTATTTGTTAATTCCTACTGATACTATTCTGTGCATCAAAACAGAAAGACAATGAATACTGCTTACACAGCTGTGTAACAAAAGGAGACTTCAGTAATTATGCCTCAGTAATAATGTCTTATAGCAGAGATTTAATAGTGCTTTGTAAATAAACATGGAGGTATACATTGAACAAGGAAAAAGTAAGGTCTCCAATGGTGGTTCATTATCATTTATGCTTTTAGTGATAGCAAATGTTGTGGAATTTAATCACATAATGAGCTATAATGGATACACACAAGGGAATAAAAATTCTGTTGGGATAAAAGGAACTCCTTTTATTTTCTCTGAATACGTGTGATGGGCTAACCTTGTCTGGCTGTCAGTTCCCTACCCAGCTACTCTCTCACTCCTCTCAATGATACAGAGGGAGTGAAGCTAAGCCCAGGAAGACATGAGGGAGGGAGATGTTTCAGGATTTTGTTTTATTTTCTCTTTTTCATATTCTGATTTTAATTAGCAATAAATTAATCTCCCTGGGTCAAGCCTGTTTTGCCCATGACAGTAATTGCTGAGTGATCTCTCCCTGTTCTTGTCTCAACCCACAAGCTTTTCATTATGTTTTCTCTCCAGTTGAAGAGGGCAGTGATAGAGTAGCTTTGGTGGGCATTTGGCATCCATTCAAGGTCAGCCCATCACAACCTGTTTGTTTCCAGGCTCAACTTCACTCCTTCCCTTTGCAATTTCTCTACCTCCCTGTCCCACTCCAAACAGTGTGACAGAGATGGGGAATAGAAGTTGCGGCCAGTCTACAACAACTCTCTTCTGTTGCTCCTTCCTTCTTGGTTTCCCTCTGCTCTAGCATGGCTCTTACCTACTGCCTACAGGTTGCAGTCTTTCAAGATAAACGCACTCCCAGAGGGGCCTGAATAGGTTGCAGCTTCCTTCAGGGAGTATCTCCACCTGCTGTGACACAGGGCCCACCACAAGCTGCAGTGGAGAAATGTGCTTGTCACGGAAGGCCAAAATAGGCCAAATTAGGCCTAAACATGTCCTGGTTTGTCCAAACATGTTTTCTGCTCTCTTCCTCCTGCTGATGGGGGAAGCAGCCACGGGAAAGGAGCGCAAAAGGCCTAGCACCATGATGTCTCTTCAAACTTGTTTACAGGGCACCTGCACATGTTTATACACCTGTTTGTGTTCTGTCCTAAAAGGTAAAAAAGTAAGCACTGATTTTACCTAATGTGGTGAAGTTTGGGTAACTGCCATAACAATATTTGTTATATTATTTCTAGGTAATTCTTAAATGTTCCAGATTCTGCTGTTTCTACCTAAGTAATGTCTTCATGACTGTGCAAAGAAAGAATTAATAAAAAATACTGGTCAGTAAGCAAGAGTTCTGAATATCAAAAGTAATAAACTATATTAATTTTGGAAAAAATCCCATCTCGTATCACTACTACCTACCCTCACTGCTGCACTGTGGGCTTCCTCCCATGGCCTGCAAGGAAATACCTGTCTAGAGCATTTCTTTCTTCTCTGACCTTGGTGTCCGTAGGATGGTTTCTCATATTTTCTTATCCTTAATCACCTATGACGCATTGTACCCTTTTGTAAATATGTTTTTGTAGAGGTGCCACCCCTTGGCTATTAGGGGTAGCTGGAATAAGCTGTGTAGGGCAGGTGGAAATGCCAGCCTTTTGCCACTAAGACCACCCATGCAGCTCCCTTGTAGCCAAACCCTTGTCTCCCAATTTGATATACTCTGTAATGTGCCTGTAAACAGCAATGACTGAGGCAGAACCTCTTCAGGCTTGGGAGAGATGTGAACATTGTTCTTCCTTCTATGACGTGGTGGAAGGTCCAAATTACACCTAGAATAAATATCCAACACACATGTCCTAAACACCTACCTGAATATCCACCTTGCCCTGGCTCCCCTCCTTCTTCCTAGGGGAAAGAAGCAGGAAAGCAGACAAAAGACATACGTGCCTCTCAGCCTACCACACAGACACCGTATTTGGCCTTGTTTTGCACCCTGTTTTGTCTTTGGTAAACACAGGTCACCATGCTAGGCATGTACATTTCTCTTTTTTGGTGATAGAACCTAGGACTGGTTCCAGGGGTGGTTTTAATCTGTTGTTATTGGTCGAAGACACTCATCAAAACGCTTAAAAAACCCTCACCAACTTGTTTGTTTACTGCTGCTGCCTTTGTTTTGTCCGCTGCTTGCATTGCTTTGCATAGCTGGGGACTTGCCTCCCTCACGAACGGCAGACCTGACCCTGCCTGTCTTCTACACTGAGCCAAGGGACTGAAAGGCTTGCCCCGCTCTGGTATACAGCTGCCTGCCTAAGCTCAACCCAGCCCGAGTCCGTTTGACTCTGGCCGAGTCTAGGTGACAACCTAGCAACAGTCTAGTGACAAGTTGCGACACCGGGACCTAGCGGTCCACCGCTCCAGTCCGAGGGCCGACTCCTTCACTATACACAGTAGCCGATCAGACTTCTCCGGCCCCTAAACCTGGATCCTGCTTTGCCCGGGTGACTGACCACTCTGATGACCTCCTGAGATCCACGGAGGATTTGCCTCGTGTCCGTGGCTCTTCTCAGACAAGGTGCTCAATTTGAGATAGGAAAGCAGCAAAACCCAGCAGCACCATAACCACGTGTAAGGCCACCACATAGCTGGGACTATAATTTTCCTTATTTATGTTTCTACATATCCTATTGGATTACAGATATTGATACTCTGACCAGTGAGTAAACTAACTCTCTTTTCTAAAGTATGTGAAAGTTTATGTTTGCCCTTTAAGCAGCATTTTGTGCTGCAAGATTCTCCAGTTGTTTTTATAAAACCTTTCCTAAAATTATTTAAATTAATCTGATTATACATCTACATTCTACAAAATGTATAAGGAATATATACTCCACAAAAACATATATATATTCTCTACAAAAAAATTCTACAAGTTTTACTAACTGTTTAACAGCCTCTGTGTGTTAACTGTAAATAAGATTGGGGAAATTGTCTTTAATAAACTATTTGATATTTTTGTATCAGCCTCATTACAATTCACTTCTAACCCAGATTCAAACCCCTTCTTAACATATGAGAAGCTGAACACGTCCAGAAGAAAACCTTGAAGATATTGCAGTGGGTAAAAAAATGACAGATTATGAAGGACACAGTCAGTATGAGCTCTGCAGCAAAACAAAACAAAACAAAAAAAATCCACAAAAAACCACCAAAACAAAAAAAAGAGAAGTTGACTGAAAGTAGCAGGTAGCAAACACATAGTCAAACCTCGGAGTTAACAGGGAGACCCAGGGGAGCTTTTGCAGAGGTTTTAACAACCTAAGAAGCCATTGACTTGTTAAAAAAAAAAAAA
>VWZE01009694.1:0-14276 GCA_013396675.1 Eubucco bourcierii
CCTGTAGCAGACTCCTACTATGAAGTCACCTTCCTACGTAGTGAGGGTGACAGAGCTATGGAACAGGCTGCACAGAGAGGTGATGGAACCTCCTTCTCTGGAGGTCTTCAAAACCCCCTTGGATGCATTCCTGTGTGATCTACCCTGAGTGGTTTGGCAAGGGGTGGGGGTGGGGGGAGTTGGACTTTATCTCTAGAGGTTCCTTCCAATCCCTAGCATTCTGTTACCTCCACTTCACTCTACCCTCCTATTAGGGAGTTGTGAGGAGCAGTGAGCTCTGCCCTCAACCTCTTCAGCCTAAACAACCCCACTTCCCTCAACTGCTTCTCAGTAGACCTCTTTTGCATACCCTTCAGTTTTGTTGGAGCTGCAGTTTGCAGAAGTGCATCATCTCCCTCTTCCCTGTTACTGGTGCAGTCACTTACAGTGAACGGGACAGCAGTGCTGGCCTACTGGCTGTGGTCTGGTAAGGGTTGCTTTTTCCTGACCCCAGTTCTTTTCTTCAGACAGCAATGGGACATTTTGAACATGTATAGAAACATTTCTTGGCTAAAATACTGCTGTGCAGAACCAGACAGAGTAATGACCGTGCTGATCCATATAAATTAATGAGGGAGGAGAAAGGTATCTTGATTAATGTTTGGCTGGAGGTAAAAAAGTAAGTTTTTGTTAATGTTATGACCTTTAAAAAAGAAAAAGACCAAATGTAGTTATAGCTGCAAGGCTTGAATAGCTACCTCAAGATGAAAACTTTACTCTGCTCTAGGAGGGCTGTGTTGGTGCTGGGGTAGATTATGAAGAAAGATTTTTGTGCACTTCTGGGGTGTTCTGGGCTTTGGGCATAGATTTTTCTTAGAGTTGTGGGATAGGTGGGGAAGAAGCAGTCATAAGATTCACACACAAAACCATGTAGGTTGGATTGGGTTGGAAGGAACCCTTAGAGGTAGTTGGTCCAAAGGCCCTGCAGTCAACAGGGACACCTCCAACTAGATCAGGCTGCCCAGGGCCACATCAAATCTGATCTTGAATGTCTCAGGGATGGGGCTTCAGCCACATCTCTGGGCAACCTGTTCTGGTGTTTCACCACCCTCATTGTGAAGAACTTCTTCCTGATGTGCAACCTAACTCTACCCTGCTCCAGTTTCAAACTATTGCCCTTTGTCCTATCACTCCAAGCTCTTCTGAACAGACCTTCCTTAGTCTTGCTGTAGATCCCCTTCACATATTGAAATGTACTTATAAGGTCTCCCTGGAGCCTTCCTGTAAGTCCCCTTTGGATACTGGAATGCATCTACACAGTCTCTCTGAAGCCTTCTCTTCTCTGGGCTGAAAAGCCCCAATTCTCTCTGTCTATCTTCACAACCCTCTGAACATATTTGTGGTCTCCTCCTCTGTTGTGCTGGGAGCCCCAAAGCTGGATACAGTATTCTGGGTGAGGTCTCACCAGAGCTGAGGATCAGAATCACCTCTCTCTGCTGGCCACAGTTCTTTTGATGCAGCCCAGGATGCCCTTGGCCTTCTGGGCTGCAGGTCCCCTTTGCTGACTCACATTCAGCTTCTCATCCACCAGCACTAGGGAGTCCAGGTTCTTTTCTGCAAGGCTGTTCTCAATATCCTCATCTCCCAGCCTGTATAGATATTGAGGGTTGGTCCAACCTAGATGCATGACCTCACTCTTTGCCTTCTTGAACCTCATGAGATTACAGATTCACAGATTGCATTGGGTTGGAAGGGACCCCCAAAGGTCATCCAAGCCAAGGAGAGCAGAAGCAGTAAAATGTGGCTTTCCTCCTCAGTGGGCATTTATTTGCTTTCAGAATGCATTGCTCCTGGTTAGTATAAATGGCAATAAAGAGCAATGGAGTGCTGCAAATTGGTCTGTTGAATAATCTAAAATAGTTAAAATTCACATAATTGACTTAAAGGGCTAATCAACCCATCTGATCCCTCAGAGGTTCCCTGAGGCTTTATGCTGATGGAGTGGGGTTTTTTTCAGTGTGGTCAGTGCTGCTGGTCACCATCTGTCTGCTGAAGGCTGCTCATCTTCAAAGCACTGCTGCTTGTGGCTCTGGAGTTTCTTTTTGCCTTTTTGTTTCCAAATACTTGAAGAAATGACTCAAGAAAAATGTCAACTACCCCTTGCACGAACTACCAGGTTAGTTGGGTGCTGGTGGGTGAAAAACTGGGCGTGAACCAGCACTGTGCACTCCAGCACTGTCCAGAGCCAGCCATGTCCTGGGCTGACCCCCAACAGCATGGGCAGTGGGGGAGGGAGGGTATCCTGCCCCTCAGATCCAGCTCTGGAATCCTCAGCACAGGAGAGACATGGACATGTAGGAGTGGGACCAGAGGAGGCCACAGCAATAATGGGAGTGCTAGAAGCTCTCTGTTGTTAGTCCAGAATGAGAGTTGAGGTGTTTGAGCCTGGACAAGAGAAGGGTCTGGGGAGATCTTCTAGTGGCCTTCCAGTGCTTAGATGGGCTGATAAGAAATCTGGGGTCCACTTGTACTTGGCTTTGGTGAAGCGACACCTAAAGTATTGTGTTCAGTTTTGGGCACTGCAATACAAGAGAGATGTGAAGGTGCCGGAGTGGGGCCAGAGGAGGGCAAGGAAGCTGGGGAAGGGCCTGGAGAATAAATCTGATGAGGAGCGACTGAGGGAGCTGGGGATGGTCAGTGTGAAACAGAGGCTGAGGTCAGAGCTCATTGCTGTCTACAGCTACCTGAAGGGACATTGTGGAGAGGCTGCTGCTGCTACCTTCTCACAGGTAGTTGGAAACAGAAAAAGGGGGAATGGCCTCAAGCTGAGACTGGGTAGGTTTAGATTGGATATTAGGAAAAGATTTTCATGGAGAGAGTGGTCAGACACTGGAATGAGCTGCCCAGTGAGGTGGTGGAGTCACTCACCCTGGATGTGTTTACGGGTCATTTGGGTGTGGTGCTTAGGGCTATGGTTTAAGGTGAATTTTGTGGAGTAGGGTTCCAAGTTGGACTTGGTGATCCTGAGGGACTTTGCCAACCTGCATGTTTCTGTGATTCTGTGGTCAGACTTTTTAGTAGGGCCTATAGCAACAAGACGAGGGGTGATGGTTTAAATTAGAAGAGGAAAATTGAGACTAGAGAGAAGGAAGAAATGTTTTACCCATTTTACAGAGTGGTGAGACCCTGGCCCAGGTTGCTCAGAGAGATGGTAGATGCCCCATTCTGGGAACCATTCCGGGTCATGTTGTTTGGGGCTCTGAGTAACCTGCACTAGTTGCAAATGTCTCTGCTGACTCCAGGGGGTTGGATTTAGAAGACCTTTAAAAAGGTCCCTTCCAACTCAAGCAATTCCATGATTCCATGAAAAAGCAGCTTGATGTCTAGAGCCGGTTGAGCTATGGATTTCAACCTGGCCTTTCTAGATACAGCTACCTATACCTCAAAGTTAGCAATGGATGACTCCTTAATTGTATTGGTGTGGGCTGCAGTAACATGTTTTCATTTGTGTTAATGAAGTGGAGGAATCATTAATAAGTCACTGAATCCTTCTCCACACGTACAAGAACCTGAAGTTGGTTCTGCCAAATTCCTAACTCATTGCCCAGAGGAAATGAGTCGTAATGAAAAACCTTGATTCTTGTTAATGCCAAAAATGATAGTGTGGAGATAACCTGCAAAATACAGAGCTGGAAAGGCAGCAGAGCATTTGTGGAAAGCCCAGAAATGGTTTTCTCTTGTAGGCAGGCATTACACCATATTGCAAGCAAACAGACTTAATAAATGGTTTTGATTAGCATCACAGAAGGAAAATTGCATTCATTTTCATGTGTCTTAAATTAAGTAGGTCATGGGAAAGCTTAGAGAACCTACAGTCATTAATGGTCAAATTGGGGGCAGAAGAAATGAGGAGGAAAAGAAAGGCTAAGTTTAGCTATTCAAACCAGTATCTGCTCTTACAGTCTGCAAGCTTCTGAAAGGTTCTAAGTCTAAGAGGAAGAAGAGAAGTGGAGGTTCTACAGGCTGATGTAAACATCACTTGGATCAGGAGCAGGGTGGGCAAGGAGGGGTCAGCTGCTGTCAGGATGAATCTTCCCCAGTAAATCTCAGTCAGAAGCTTGACACCCAAGAGGAGCAGGATGAGCTAATTGTCTTCAGTGCCCTCTGCTCTCCCTGGCTCAGACTCAGGTCTGTTGGACTTAAGTGTCATTACAAGTAATTTGAGTTAGATATGCAGATCAGAGGAGGAAGCAGGCGGTGTCACTTATTAGCCAAAGGAATGAAGTAATTAAATTTGCTAATTTAAAGCCACTTTCCTTCCCTGTCCTTAGAAAATACTGAGCCTGCAGATTTTTTTTAAACTTTTTTTTTTTGGGGGGGTGGGGTTTGCTGCTGAAGTGTTAATTTCAATTTTGCAAATGATGCTCTCTTCTGGAGCTTTGATAAACTCCTTGAAAATGTTTATTTAGAGAAGGGAGAGGAAGGAGATAGGCTTTGTGAGGGTAAGTTAAGCATCTTGTTTTTTCTCTTCAATGTGTGTGCACAAGTGGGATGTGTTGGTACATGCTTCCTTTAAGAAAAGGGGGGGAAAACATCAACCAAAACATCAATTACTAACAAGAAGTAACAGATTTTCCCAATCTAGGAATATGTAATACTTTTAAACTGGCAGAGGGAAGACTGAAACTGGATGTTAGGAGGAAGATCTTTCCAGTGAGGGTGGTGAGACACTTGCACAGGTTGCCCAGGGAGGTTGTGGCTGCTCCCTCCCTGGAGGTGTTCAAGGCCAGGTTTGAGGAGGCCTTGAGTGACCTGTACTAGTGGGAGGTGTCCCTGCCTATGGCAGGGGGTTGGAACTAAATGATCCTTGAGGTCCCTTCCAACCTTTATCATTCTATGATTCTATGGCTTCTGCTATGGGGCTGTACATGGAAGGGAGGATAACCCAACCAGATGCTGCTGGCCATGGCTGTGCTCACAGGAGATGTGGCTTACACACGTGGTGTTTGGGAACTCAGAGCCTGGAGAATTGGCAGTAGGAAATTGGAACCCCAGAGCTGCTGATGACACAGCTCTGTGTGCTGAATGCATCCATCAGGCAGTGACAGGCCCTTCCTGTCACTGAGTTTAATGTTGTCATATGTCTACTTAAAACACCAAGTAACTAGGAAAAAGTCATCTCATTAACATATTGGCTAAATCTCTTCCTGATGAAGTTCTGCATTTGATGATAGCAAGGGGAAAAGATGATGTAAAAGCCTCCTGGCCTGAAATTGAAGCTGTAACTAACACACCCACTGCAGCTCAGTTAATTCCATATTTATTTCGTTTTGTCTGAGTGGCTTGTCCCTCCCACCCTCATCTAGGAGATGCCTTAATGCAGAACATTAGTTGAAGAAGCTCATTACTTTTTGAGTGTCCACCAGAAACAGTAGAGGTTGATTGGAACAGATGAGGTTAAAAGAGGATGAACCTCACCAGAGATCCATGTCCCGCTGCCAGATTTGGGTGGGAAAAAGCCATCTTCAGCCTCTTTTTTATTTTTGTTCTGAATTTTAATGGAGCATTTGAGATGACAAGCTAAGCAAGTACTTAGAGAATCATAACCTGGATTGGATTGGAAAGGACCTTTAAAGGTCACTACACCAGGTTACTCGAGGCCTGATCCAACCTGGTCTTGAACAGCTCTGAGGAGGGGACATCCACAACCTCCCTGGGCAACTTATTCCAGAGTTTCACCATCCTTGAACAGGTTATCCAGGGAGATCCTGGATGCCCCCTCCCTAGTGGTGTTCATCATAACACCACCAGAGAATGTTGTGGAAGGGATCTTTAAAGGTTATCTAATCCAACCACCTTGCAGTAAACTGAGATGTAGAATCATAGAATGGTAAGGTTGGAAGGGAACACAAGGATCATCTAGTTCCAACCCCCTGCCATAGGCAGGGACACCTCCTACTAGTACAGGTCACTCAAGGCCTCGTCCAACCTGGCCTTGAACACCTCCAGGGAGGGAGCAGCCACAATGTCCCTGGGCAACCTGTGCCAGTGTCTCACCACCCTCACTGCAAACAACTTCCTTTTAACCTCCAGTTTCAATCTCCCCTCTGCCAGTTTAAACTCATTGCAAGACCTTGTAAATAATCCCTCCCCAGCCTTCCTGTAGGCCCCCTTCAGCTACTGGAATACTAATATAAAGTCTTCTGGAAGCCTTCTCTTCTCTATGCTGCAGAGCCCCAACTCTCTCAGTCTGTCCTCACAGCAGAGCTACTGCAGCCTTCTGAGCATCTTTGTGGCCTCCTCTGGACCCGCTCCAACAGTTCCATGTCCTTCCTGTGCTGGGGGCCCCAGAACTGCACACTGGAGTCCAGATGGGGTCTGACAAGAGCAGAGTAAAGGGGCAGAATCCTCTCCCTTGCTCTGCTGCCCACACTGCTCTTGCTGCAGCCCAACACACAGTTGCTGTCTGGGCTGCACTGACACTGCAGCCTCATGTTGAGCTTTTTATCACCCCAGACCCCCAGGTCCTTTTCCTCAGGGCTGCTCTCAGCCATTCCCCACCGAGCCTGGAGCTGTGCTTGGGATTGTGCCTACCCAGGTGCAGGACCTTACACTTGACCTTGTTAAATTTCATGAGGTTATCCTGGGCCCACTTCTGCAGCCTGTCCAGGACCCTCTGGATGGATCCCTGCCCTCTAGCAAGTCAACTGTGCCACACAGCTTGGTGCCATCTGCAAACTTGCTGAGGGTGCACTGATTCTTCTGCCCATATCGCTGACAAAGATGTTAAATTCCCACCTAAATCAGGTTACTCAGAGCCTCATCAAGGCTTGAATGTATCCAGGGATGGGGCTTCCACCACCTCCCTGAGCAACCTCTTTGAATGTTCTATAGGTTCACAGATTGCATTGGTATTGAAGGACCTCTGAAAGGTCATTTTGTCCAACCCCACTGCAGTGAGCGTGGATACCTCCAACTAAATCAAGTCTGCGCAAGGCCACAGCACTTGTTGGACCTTAGAGAATTCCTTAGAAATACCAGGAAACACCAAAATCCCTTCAGGTGGTAGTGACATGTGTTTGAAAGAGGCAAAGCAAGACAAGATTTTGTATATTAGTTTAACGGAAGGAAAAAAAAACAAGCTGATGCTGTATTATTAACTTTAAATGGTGATGGGTTACAGAACCCCTAATGGAAATGTACTGGAATGTTTTGGTGGGATGCAGAGATAAGAATGTGGTGTTCCTGTGATGGGTGGCTGGGAAGTGATGCTTTTGCAGAGTTGTGGTTAAACAAACCATGACAACACAGACTAAAGGCAATGAAAAATAAGGTCCTGTGCTGTCTCGGATATGTGTCAGCTAGTGAGCTCCAGCTTGTGTCTTACCTCGGTGTCATCTCTGGATTGGGGCAGAGTTGGTAATGATTTGTTTAAATCTGCAGTCTGGAAGAGAATTACCCAAAGTCCAGCTCTGCCTCTCGCCCACCAGCTGTTTCACAAAGCTTGGAGAGTGGTCTGCAGTGACAGAGGAAGGTCCTCTGGCCAAATTGGTATTAAACTGATGGTGCAGGCTGGAGTTCTGGCTGCAGTGTCAATTTCTGTTGATTGTCATTAGGCATAGCAGATGGTGACTTGCTGTTGTGCTTTTGCCACCTATAAATGAAGTAAATGTTGTTCAAAAGGCCTCTCCTCCTCCCAAACTCCTTGTCAGGACCTTTGATGAAAGGAATCCTGTGAAACTCCTAGCTAAAGATTCCTAAGGGTTGCATTTTCCTATTAAGATGGTAAGAATTATGGAAAATTCCTTTTGGATAGAGTAATTTTGAACTTGAGCCTCTTTTATTGAGCTTTTGCACCTTCATTAACTGTTGTCTGGTTTTTATTGTGTTTTTTTTTAATGTTGTGCTTTTTCTCCTGTAGCTCCGCAGAGGAATTTTGAAATTGCTTTTAAGATGTTTGATCTGAATGGCGACGGCGAAGTGGACATGGAAGAGTTTGAGCAGGCAAGTTGAACAGCAGGGTCACTTCTTATTGCTGTGGCATCTTAATCATAAGTACAGCACTCCTCACCCCAGTGCCCCCACTGGGATTTATATTTAGGTCTCTTCCCTCTCTGCTCTGTTGTGTCACCTCAATGCTTGCTGCTTCTTTTTAAACTGTATATTTCAAGGCATAATTTTCCCTTGAACCAGGACAACTGTAAATATAAACTTTTCATTACCTGTGGCTTTGTCACTGAGGAATCTTTACAAAATGTCACTTCCAAGGTAGATAATGATTTTTTTTTTTCTTTTTTCACTCTGCTGATGTCATAGGATTTTGATTCTCCTTTCTTCCACAGCTTTTTCAGCATTCCTTAGTTTTGTTTGTCTTTGGAGAATAATCAGAGTGAGTCTGCTCCAGTGAACAATGGAGCCTCTTGTTTCCATGTAATCTAAATCTGCGATTATTGAGGACATATTTTCATTAGCTGCTTTCTCCTACTTTCTACAAGGTTGCATCAACAGGGAGCTTGTTGCAGGCTTTTTAATGAGCCTGATGAAGTCCTCCTACAGGCTCTGGGTTGTGATTGTGTTACAGTGAGAATAGGTTGAAGGCTTGAACTGTCAGTGAGGAAAAAGATCTGACCTCCCCAGGAAGAAGTGTGTGGTTTTCTTGCTGATGTAGAAAACAACCCTAAGGCTTCAGAAACTCATAAACATCCTGAAGCTGCTGTATATTAGCAGAGCTCCGTGTGAAAGGCTAAGCCCATGTGCTTGCAAATGAGGGGACCCACTGGGTGAATGGGGAGGTCACAGAGTCATAGAATCCTTTTGATTGGAAAAGACCTTGAAGATCATTAAATCCAACTGTTAACCCAGCACTGCCAAGGTCACCATTAAACCGTGTCCCTCAGCACCACACCTACACAGCTTTTAAATACCTTCAAGCGTGGTCCCTCCACCACTTCCCTGGGCAGCCTCTTCCAGGGCTTGACAACCCTTTTGGGGAAGAGATTGTTCCTTATGTCCACCCCTGATGTCCTCTAGCACAACTTCAGGCCGCTTCCTCTTGTTGTATCACTTGTTCCTTTGGATAAGAGACTAACTCCCACCTCAATCCTGCCTCCTTTCAGGGTGTCATAGAGAGCTAGAAGGTCTCCTCTGAACCTGCTTTTCTCCAGAGTAAACCACCCCATCTCCTTCAGCTGCCCCTCGCTAGACCTGTTCTCCAAACCCTTCTCTGGCTTTGTTGCCCTTCTGTGGATAGGCTTCAGCATCTCAATGTCCTTGTAGTAAGGAGCCCAAAAGTGAAGGCAGGATTCGAGATGCAGCCTCACCAGTGCTGAGTGCCAGGGGGCCATCACTGCCTTTGTTATGCTGGCCACTTTATTTGGAATAATATTAGAGAGTGACCACTTCTGTTGTTAAGAGCAAGGTAGAGGAGATACACCACTGTACCTAGCACTCATGTGGCGCTCCTGCAACCTTCTGTCCTTCAGGGCTGTGCATTTAATGGGCAAGTGGATGCTGTTGCTTCTGGGCAAAGGAAACCAGACAGGTTAAAAAAAGAAATAACCTGCCCTTGTGGGTTTGTTGCTGCTGGAGGACATCTCTGTTTGGAGAAGGTGAAAAGCTGTGTACTGATACCTGAGAACAGAGCAGCCCTGAATAATCGTGTTACAAATTCTTACTCATGGGTTGATTGAATGACCAGTTAACTTCAGAAGAGTCTCCAAGAGGTCATGCTTCGGTCACTTGTTATAAATGGGAAGAACTTGTGGGAGAGCAGGTCTGTTCAGTTAGTTCCTCCTCTTCTAATATTTTACTGTCTTCCTTCTTAAACTGTTACCTGTGGGTATGATGTCATGATGAGGAGTTTGGTCCAGAACTGTGTCATGTATCTGCTGAAAGTAATGTTTTCAGATGTAAACTTTGAACCAGGGGGAAACAGAGTATGTTTATCTCCTCTATCCCATCCCTTCCTGTGACAGCTTGTGGTGTAAACCCATGAGTCTTGCTCTCTTCCTTTGTAGAAGGAAGGGTTGGAGGGGACCTCTGGAGATCATTCATTCCAAACTCCCTGTTAAAGCAGAGGCACCCACAGCAAATTGCCCAGGATCACAATGTCCAGGTGGGTTTGGAATCTCTCCAGAGGAGGAGATTCCATAGCCTTTCTGGGCAGCCTGCTCCAGGGCTCCAGCACCTTCACAGCTAAAAAAGTGTTTTTTCCTGTTCAGATGGAACTTCCTGGGTTCTAGTTTGTTCCCATTGCCCCTTGTCCTGTCACTGGGCACCACTGGGAAGAATCTGACCTCATCCTCTTACCCTCCACCCTTTAGCATTGATTGGATCTCCTCTTAGGCTCCTCTTCTCCAGACTAAACAGTCCCAAGACTGTCAGCCTTTACTCCTCACAGAGATGCTCCAGGCCCCTCAACATCTTTGTCATCCTCTGTCGGACTCTCTGCAGTCTTTTCCTGTCTCTCTCAAACTGGGGATTCCAGAACTGGACCAAATACTCCAGATCTGACCACCCTAGGACAAAGCAGAGTGGGAGGAGAACCTTCCTTGACTGCTGGTCACACAGCGGTGTCCAAATTTGGTGCTGCCTCCCTACAAACTTTGGATTTAGATATGAAGAATTCCAAGTTTCCTCTTCTCCCAACTAAAAAATTCCATTCTCTTTTCTGTTTTGCGTAGTCCATGGATGCAGCACTCCGCTGCTGCTAATATTTAACAATTCAAAAGGTGTTTTACAGCAGTTACAAATTTCCTGGAGCAGGGATAAATGACTTGAAGAGCAGGGGAGAACGATTAAACCGCCTGCTAAAAATGCAGTGACACCAAGGAACGAACACGGGTGTCATGTTTGGCTTCTTTATTAGACACGTGAAGAAAGGATGTTTCCTGAGGATTTGTGTTTTGGGAGCATCCTGAAGATGAAAGTGGGAAGTTGAGTTCAATTATTTTGAATCATCCAGCAGGCAAAGGGAAGTTCTGAGTGTGTTAAGTCCTACAGAAATCCATAGGAAGGGGAACATATTTTAAAGTGTGTTACGTGCGTCACTGTCTCCACATAAAGGAATAAAGTTTCTGCTTGATATCAGATTGTCTTGGTGAACACTGATCTTTAAAGCTGAGTCAAAGGATGAATCAGAGCGCAGCATGTTGGAAGAGACCCTCAAAGTTCATCTTGTCCCACCTCCCTGCAGTAAACAAGGACATCTCCGACTAGATCAGGTTGCCCAGGGCCCTATCAAGCTTGACCTTGAATGTCTCCAGGGATGAGGACTCAGCCACGCATTTTGGCAATCCATTCCAGTATTTCTCCAGTCTGGTTGTAAGGAGCTTCTGCCTAATGTCCAATCTAAATCCACCCTGCTGCAGTTTCATACCATTGGCCCTTGTCCTATCACAGGCGCTTATAAACAGTCCCTCCCCAGCCTTCCTGTAAGTACCCTTTGGATACTGGAATGCAGCTACAGGGTCTCCTCAGAGCCTTCTCTTCTCCAGACTGAACAATCCCAACTTTTGCAGCCTGTCCTTGTATGAGAGGTGCTCCAGCCCTCTGATCATCATGTGCAGGTTCTATCTTAACACGAGGGAAAACTTATTTGGTGTGCGGATGCTGGAGCCCTGGAGGTGGCTGCCCAGACAGGTTGTAGAGTCTCCTCCTCTGGAGAGATTCTGAACACCCCTGGACATTGTGATACTGAGCAGCCTTCTCTGCATGACCTTGCTTTAGCTAGACCAAATGGCCTCCAGAGGTCACTTCCAGCCACAACCATGCTAGGATTCTTTCTGATTCTGTTTGGATATCTGTCCCATGACCAACTTACCTGGCACAGGCAGCTGGAGCTAGTCCTTCCAGGAGATTATGCCACTAGATGTGGCATCACTTTGAAAGAACAGCATAACTTTGGGGAGACTGGGAAGTAAAAGAAGGGCAAGAATAAGATCCTCACACAAGTTTTGTACTGTCCCTACTGGCTTTGAGAACGTTCATACGAATTTTATAGCCCATTTTCACACATTGTCTTTGGAGACAGCCAACAGCAGGTTGCTTTCCTCATTGATGTCTGAAAACCTGTAAGAATATTTATCAAGAAAGGAAATTACTTGCAGTAATTTAGCTAATATGTGAATTAAGTTGGAGGCTGTAACTACCTAATAAGAAAATACATAATTTCTTCAGGCCTCACTTAACCTTGTTTATTTTCCTGTTGATATATATGATTAAGTGCATAGCATTGAGTATTTTGGTGCCTGCATCAGTGTCATCTTCAACTTATCTTTCAGCAAGTGAAGTGTTAGTTTGCTTTTCTAGTTTTGATTAAAAGTCAGATGAAGAGCAGTAAACTCACAGGCAGCGCTACGTTTTGATTTCTCCTCCAAGCATTAACTATTTTCATTGGTTTTTTTTTTTTTTCCTTCTCTTCACCCTCTCTTTGTCTGCTGCAAAAAATGAGATGGATCACAAACAGGCTGAAATATATCCAACAGACAGTGAAGCATCTCTGTGCTTCACATCCCTGTATGATTGATGAGCTGTAGGGGTAGACTGGAAGACAACTTCTTGTGGTGGTTGCCTGCCTTTCTGGGTCCAAAAAACTGAGGACCAGCCAAATAGTTGTGGCTCTGGTGCCCACAGATGGATTTTCAGTCTGTCCGATGCTTGTTACGGATGGGGAGAGAAAGAGAGGGGCTTAGGATGCCATATAAGTAACACCTAGGGAAAGATTCTCTAGCCAAGAGTCTGCAGAGTGGTAAACACTCTTTTATGTAGATACTGGAGCCATTTGCCAAGCTGGTAATCAGCTGCGTTGCTTCAGAGAATTTATAAATATTTGTCTCCAAAATGTGCATTCAGAGCTTGCAGTTAAAAACATTGCACAGAGCCAAACAAGGAGTTGCTATTTGCAGCGTGATAAATTCTTCCTCACATCACAGGGGGGTTTGAAAGAAAACAACCTCCCCAAATTCTTTCTTCTGTAAATGTTTTGTAGTTTACACACACACCATTTCCCTCCCCCACCCCCCCACCTCGACTCATCTTGACTTTCCTTGTAGTGGAAGAACAGTTTGTAGTCTGTGGTTTGGAGGCAGCATTTCAAGCAAGGTGAGGCTGGCAGCAATAGGCAATGTTCTCCTCTGGTGTGTCCCCTCTGGGGTGGTGCCAGCACTCACTTCTTGTTACAGAAAAAAAAAACCCACCCCATATACCACAGTAACGAGCTTCTGGCATGCTTTTGACAGTTGGAACTCTTGGCAGCTGTCTTCCTTCCTGCTTTCCAGCTTCTATCAGCAGGAGGAACAGGCCAAAGGCAAAGCAGCAGTGTTTGAAAGTGGCGAGACCCTAGGCCAGGTTGCCCAAAGAGGTGGTAGATGCCCTACCCCTTGAACCATTTCAGGTCAGGTTGGGTAGGGCTCTGAGCACCCTGCTCTGGTTGAAGATGTCCATGCTCAGTACAGAGAGGTTGAGCTAGATGACCTTTAAAAGTGCCTTCACACCAAAACTGTCAATGATTTGATGAGTCTGTGTTGTTCGGAGCTTCAGGAAGCCTGTGCTGTCAAGGCTGAGTGGCTTTCACATCAGGTGGTTTTTTTCTCCCTCCTTTCTTGCACTTCTTGTCCTTAATCTGAATCCTTCTGCTGCGTTGTTGGAAGAATCAGTTGTTATATAGAGAATAACCCTGAGTTCTCGCATCCCAGCAGTAATTCAGATGATTAAGTGCTGGGAAGGGCTGGTGGGATACTTAGGGTTGGAGGGAGGAGACAAGCAACCATTTGGCTCAGCTGGCCTCTTAAATTTGCACAGAACCCTTAAAATAAAAAGCTCTTGAAACTTTCAGGCTTGACACACAGCCCTTGTTTCAGAGGAGCTTCCAGCTGTGGCACAGAGGAGTGGGCAGCAAGGACAGGGTGCCTTTAGGTGGAGAACTCTGGGTTTGTACACAAGGAGAAAGGCAACAGGATGTGAGCTAACTGGGGTTGGTGTCACCTAACAAGGATGGGCAGTAAAGTATGAGTTGGAAGGTGTAAAAGCTGTGCAGGCTTTTTTCCTTCCCTGTGGTTGCCGTGGCTTGCTTTCCTCCCCTGCTACTGTTGGGAGCAAGCTGCTTTCTGCTGACCAGGTGTAAGATCAGTGCTAGAATCCTGCCAATTGGGTGAATTATTTCTTACAGTTTTTAAAGAAAGAGCAGAATGAAATGCTTCAAAGAGGATCGAAAGAAAAAAAACCCAAAGCCTAAGTTCAGCTAAGTTCTTGAATTTTGTCTTTTAAGAATTATTTCGGGGGGGGGGGGGGGAAGGAAG